>JALMLS010000484.1:0-197489 GCA_038496445.1 Trichosphaerium sp. ATCC 40318 | reverse complement strand
GCCGGTCATAATCCGTTACTCTCACACCCATATCCTTCTTCAGTTTTCGCTTTGATATCAGTAGGTGGGAGAAGCGAGCTACTCCATACACCTAAATAGAGTTAACAAGAATCCCTCAATTTGCTTTTTTCGTTTTTTGTAGAATTTGTACCTGTTCCTGGTTGGGGCGCTTTTACAAGTGTCAGGTCGTTGCTGTTTTATTAACCACAATAACATCAACACTTCGTGTGCTCTATCTTTCCAAATAGATTTTCTTTAATCTACCCATGAGTGTATACCAATGTCGACAGCTATTCACAGCTGTCAGTTTTTAGGTATACTAGTTTAGTGTACCTTGCTCAGTTGCGAATTGTATTGCCGCTGCTTTAAATGCCATTATATTAGATGAGTTGCTTTGTTGCTTGTTGTGTTATTATGATACTTTTGAACAGTGCACAAAGAGGACCTGAAAAAAGCCGGAATGTTTTTTATCTGAATGTTTAAACTTGTTTTGCGGTTTGTTCGAAGCTAAGAACTGGAAAGTAGAAGCTAAGAAATTAATTGGAAATTTTTAAAGTGAATCCAGTTTTTTTGCGAGAAGTTTTCTACACTGTAACTATATCACGCATTAATTGTTTAATAAACATTTGATTGAAACGTACCAATAAAAGTACAACCTTGAGCATGTTCTCGCATTATTGAAAAACAACGTAAAACGTTCAAGATGTGATTTTTATAAAACCGCTAGATACTTTCAAGGTTTACACAAAACCTTTAACTACAAAAAAAGTTTTTCAATATCGAAGGGTTAGTACACAATACCAGTGATTTTAGTTGCAGGTTGCAACTAAAAAAACATAAATTTTCTACCTTTAAATATGCGATACAACCTGTATCTTTCATTGTCTTCAATCTTTACGGGAACATGGAATGTGTTACGGAAGGTACATATTTTGAATAAAATTTGCTTAACATCTTTGGTGTTTAGCATAAATACAACATGACTTGTACTTTTTCGCTTGGATTCACCTTGTATTATTGTAACGATTATTATTTTTAGACGTCAATTTTCAGTGTACCTTGCGGCTCGAAACACTTCGTTAAAAAGTGTCATTAACAATTTACATTTAGCTACTCAATACTTTCCAGTTCTTAGCTTCGAACATTCCGCAAAACAAGTTTAAACATTCAGATAAAAACCATTCCGGCTTTTTTCAGGTCCTCTTTGTGCACTGTTCAAAAGTATCATAATAACACAACAACAACAAGCAACAAAGCAACTCATCTAATATAATGGCATTTAAAGCAGCAGCAATACAATTCGCAACTGAGCAAGGTACACTAAACTAGTATACCCTAAAACTGACAGCTGTGAATAGCTGTCGACATTGGTAATACACTCATGGGTAGATTAAAGAAAAATCTATTTGGAGATGGTAGAGCCACACGAAGTGTTGATGTTATTGTGGTTAATAAAACAGCAAATGACCTAACACTTGTAAAAGCGCCCCAACCAAAAGAGAACCCAGATGGCTCAGGTACAAAAACAAAAAAAGCAAATGAAGGATTCCTGTTAACTTACTATTCTAGGTGTATGGAGTAGCTCGCTTCTTCCACCTACTGATATCAAAGCGAAAACTGAAGAAGGCTATGGGTGTGAGAGTAATGGATTCATGACCGGCGTTACTCTTGCTAAAGTATGGTACAAGGACGTGAAGACAGGTAAAGAGTATGTCTTAACAACTTCAAATCCATACGCTGGAGCCAATCACAGTGAAGCTTCACCATCCGATGTTTTGGTCATTCAAGGAGGGAGTGATAACTGCATTGTAAAATTTGTAATAAGGTGAGAAGGGATGAATAGAATGTAATATCTACTACACGAAAGCGCTTGTGAAAGTCTAGTTATCCAAAGAATAAAAGTTATTGCATCAAAGAGTATCCTTGAGTAGTGCTCCGATTGTATTCATCTTCACATCAAGTATGCAACAAACGAAATAAGTGAAGGAATTGAACCAGACTATCGATGTTTCTTGCCTGCTTTGGATTCAAGATCTCAATAATGACGCTAATGGCATTATTTTTTGGTTTTGTAAACTACGAATGGACATGTGTTGCCTATTTTTGCAATCATTTCTTGCGTAGCAGTATTTGATTATCAAAAAAAAAAACAACAATGAAGTTTATTTACAATGGTTTTATTTATAAGGCATTCTACTGATTGAAAACAAATCAATCATATCGTTAGGTTCAAGAATATAATACTTCAAATCTCCTTCCATTTCGTCCATACGGAATTTAGATACTGTATATTCATCTAGAAAATTAAACGACATGCCAATCTTTTGTCTTGCCCATGCTACCAATGCAGGCAATAATATTTTGCCTTGGCGAAAAAATAAGTAAAAAATGAGAAAAATCTCCTTTTTGCGTGTATTACTCAAGTCATTTTGTATATCACGTGATAAAAAAATAAATTTAATAAAGGAAAACGTACAATCTATGCTAGCAATAGCTCTTGGACTACCAGGACAAGTCATGAATTGTACTGGAGATGCCAAAGCATAAGCTTTAGCAAACTCTGGATGACTAAAAAACGGAACAACTTTATGACCTGTAACGGACTTGAAGATATTGATTGTATCCAAATTATCCTTTGTTATCTTTTTGCCTCCTTTATTCGTAAACGTGTATAACTTTCCTTCTTGCATGGCCCATTGGAACTAAAGCAAAGCACCCAATTTAGAACAAGACAAAATTCGTTTTTGTTTTGCTAAGATGACGTACTGCTTGTATTAATAATTTATCTTTCTGTACTGATTTTATTCCAAGTGCAAGTCTTTGTAGTACTTCTTCTATAATCAGTGTATAACGTACTTGCATCGCAACACCAGGATACTTGAACAAAAGTATAAACAAACAACGCTTAATACAAACTTCGAGCACGTACAATTGGTATGGTTGGTATACCATTAATGCATGGTTTCTAGATAATAACTTAGTACATTAAACATATACTTGCAGGTTGGAATCCACAAAACATGTAGATTTCATCAGTCTCGAAGGAGAGAAATCTCGTAATACGTGTACACATAATTTTCGTTTTTTGTACCTGTGCAACACTTCCAGGTAGAGGTTGGTCGAAGTGTCTCATTATTTGACCGGTCTTCATAGATTGTAACTTTATATCTGCAGTATCGGGCATATCATACTTATATTTTTTTAACATATGGTCAATACTTGGCATCGAAGACCATCTTTGGAACAATTTTACATCAGTAAAAATATAAGACTGAGTGTATTTTCTATCATTCTCAGTTATCATATGTGCAAGGTATCCAATCTTTTTTGCTTTTAATAGAAGAGTACGTAATAGATGCCATCTATATAATAAAAAATATCAGTCACATGTCAAGATGTCACAAGAACGTTCTTTCGACAAAAGTTATTTTTTGGTTTTTTTCAGAAATTGTTTTGGTTTTAAAGGTTACATACGAGTTATACGCGCCAATTGCTCTTGCAAATAGAATAGTTCGTATTTGAGTGAATACTAAGTCATCTTGTGCTAATCTTGTCCCAGCCTACGAAATGTTTGAGTTCTTTGTGAATAAATGTGTGGGAATACCTCAGGAATCAAGCTTGCCGTGTCAGGATCTAAGTGTATGTGTAAAAGCGACCCAGCTAAATCCCTGAGCTTAATTAGTTCCAAATCGTATTAAACGCCCGGTTAGGCTTCAAAAAAGCGCCCCAAGGCGACCTTAATACGTAAGTGTAAGTATTTAGCGCGTACGGATACTCTTCGCTTTTTAGCTCAACTTTTACATGTGATAACGAGTTAATGAGGTTTTGCTTCTTTAGAGCAGCGAATGAAAGAGCTGCATTTTTTTTGAGCAGTTTTTCGTTTGCTACGTTTATAACCTCCAAATTTCGCTTTGGTACTATAACTCTATGCCTTTCCAAGCGTTTAGCAGGTCCCTTAACAACAATTACGCTTAAAAACCTTCAAGCTGCTACCTTTGGTCTCAAATGCAATGACTGACATCTCGCAAACATAGCAAGCGCTTACAATTAAGAAAGTCAACAACGTTAAGTTTACATTAGAATACTGAGGCTTATTTCATTACTAATCACACTGTGGAGTTCGTGTCTTGTGGATCATTAGGTTATGGCAGAGGCTACGTTATCTGTTGAAGAGTTTTTCCGTCAAGCAGACAAATTGAAAGAAGATGGGAATAAACTATTCAAACAATGCGATTATGATAAAGCAGAGGCATGTTATCGACAGGTACACCGTTTTTACACGAGGTACGCGTAATATTATCCATTACGCGTAAGAATCTATTACCTATACTTCTTATCTCATTCTGACACTTTCTAGGTTTTAACGCTTCTCGACACGCCACCTCTCAATTTTGACAAGATCAAAATGGCTTCTTTGGTAGTTCAAACACTCTCTAACTTATGTGCAGTACACTCAAAGTTAAAAAATTGGCAGGAAGTCATAAAATTATCCACAACGGTTTTATTGCTCGATAAACATCACCTAAAAGCATTATACAGGCGTGGTACGCCTTTTTTTACCGTTTAGTAATAATTGACACTTTAAATCATCTAAAAAGGCTTGTAGGCGTTGCTTACGCTCATGTTGGTAAGGTGACGTTATCTATCATTGATCTAACAACTGGCACGCACTGGGTTTTCTTAAAGATCCAATTTTGACGGTTTTAAAACCGAATTACTCAAAAATTGCTTATTTCTTCCTTTTCAGCTTCTACGATGCGTCCAAATGACGAAGGTATTAAAAAAGAGCTTGAACGGGTTAAAGCAGTGAATGATTCGAATAAATCGAAGGAGGGTGATGCGTTTGAGTCAATTATTGATCCCGAAGGTAACCTTTTCTTTTCGTTTTTTGCTTTGTTCGCTTGTGTCCACAGTCCACGTATTTATCTTTGGTTGTAGAAGAAGAAAGAATAATGTCGCGTCCTTATATAAAAGAGAAGATACCTGAACTGTCTTTGGATGATCCTCGCATAATAGCGTTTATAAAGCAAGATGTACTGTTAATGATGTTGTTTTTTTTTTTTTCCAAAGTGCTACACCTCGCTAACCTTTTCATCTTTTTAGAGACCGTTTATTATAAAAAACGCGTATTTAGTTAAAACAGCTGTTGAGAAATGGAATTTGGAATATTTATCAAAGCACATGGGTAGCTCTTCTATGTTTGAAGTTTTCTCTTCAAAAATTAACAAATTTCGCTATTTTGACAATACTAAGAATGTTGGTAAGTATGACGTTGAATTTGTTATGGAAAAGGAGGATATGGCATTTGCAGACTTTAAAACGCAGGTACATAACAAATGGTTAGTCGTGGTTGATAAATTTTTTGTGGTTTTTTTTTTTGCTTTTGGTTTCGAAAGATCGACTTTTTAACTTTGTTAGTATGAACAAGAAACACGTGAAGATGGTTCCCAAAAGTATATTTATTTACAGCAAGTACTTAATCAAGGTGTTGGCGATCAAATAGTTGAGGATTTTAAAACATTCGGATGGGAGTGGGTCATGAGCATAGCAAATGTTCGTTTTTTTTTGACACTTTTATTCCTATTTTTTTCTGACACATTGTGACACTTTATGGTGTTTTTTTTTGGTTAATTTTTTTTCTTTTTATTGTAGGCGACTGGTATGGGACCTCTTAAATTTAATACTCTATGGATATCTAAAAAAGATATAATTACAATGTGTCATTACGATGAAGCTTTCAATTTTTTTGCACAAGGTAACTAACGGGGAACTTTTGTGGTTTTTTTTGTTGCTAAAAATGACGCGCCACGGCGCTAAAATTATTTTCTTATAGGTTCTTGAGAAGGTTGTATAATTCTTATTTCTTTTTGTACACCGTTTTTCTACCTACCTTGTCATGTGTTGCAATAGTTTTTAATTAATTATCCTTTCAGTTAAAGGACGAAAACGATTCATAGTCTTTTCTCCTGATGAGTTCAAGAACCTTTATCCGTTTCCCTTACACCACGCCAATGATAGACAAACTCAAGTACGTAAAATAAAAAAAAGATACGCTGAACTGTACACAGTATTATTTAAAAAATTTTCGAATTAACGAACTATGGTTTAGGTTGACATCGATGATCCAGACTTAGAAAAGTTTCCCAACTTTCAGCATGCTTCAGGTTCGTATCTCATGTGACTTAAGAATCGAGTGATGTAACTAATCGTTATGTTTAAGGAATGACAGGCGTAGTAGGACCTAATGATGTATTATTTCTACCACCGTATTGGTTTCATCATGTAAGGTCAATAGATGATTCAATATCAGTAAACTTTTGGTTTATTATGAACCAAAGCAAGGTAACAAACGCGAAAAGAAAAAAACCAACAAAAGTTATCATTGAATTTCGTAGTTTTCTCAAAAACCCGACTTTAAAATACCTTACTGCTACTTGTAGCCAGAAGAAGTAAAATTTCCTCTTTCTTCTGTACAGAGAATGGCTGTACGAAGAAATATAGAGAGTCTAATTGGGGAAGCAATGGGTCCAAGGTAATAAACACAGGCTAAAAATGTACGCCATTTGTTAACTATTTTTTTTTATATAGGGGCGTTGGTGACTTTCTAGCTGAACTTTCGAGTGGTAGGTTTCAGCATGTAAAATTTATAGAATCAAAAAGTAAAGTATAATTAAAACATGACTTGTCAAACACCTTGAATACACGTATTGTGGTTATAAAATAGACCTTCTTGCTGTTAATCTCAAAGTGGAACATATTGCTCTATGATCATTTCCTGGACAGAGAACAGAAAAGGGTATTTAAGCTGTTGTCTGGTGTACGTACCAAGATTTGACATTAGTACCAGATGAAGGTAACAAAAAGACTCAGTTGGTTCACAAGGTAAAGCTTACGCGAAACACAACCGCAAACTTTGTCAAAAGGACCAACGTAATCTTATGAATATCACTACAAACCAGGTTACCACGTTCTTTGTTCTGATGGTTAACCAGCTCCAAGTCCCAAAAAGTAATTTCAAGGATCAACAAGAAATCTTATTGAATAGTTATGGTAGCTTACAATAGGTTGAGTGACTCCTCGAACGTGACCTGGCAGAAAGCTACCGCCCTCTTGTTAAGGTGCAATTTATTCAATTTGCTTACAACAGCGTTCACAACAAGATCAACAACATAATTCTTCTCCTGTCAAGGTGCAACAATTGTTAGCGATTGTCTTAGCTGCACAATCAAAAGTTGAAGTGCTTTTTTCGTAAACAAAACTTGTAAACAACTACCCAACGTTGACGCAAAGAAATGTTCAGTTTCTTCTAAAAATCACTTCATTAAGTTTTACGACAGAAAAGTTGATTAAATGACTTTATCACTCTCTAATTAACGTATAAATGTGCTGAAACGTTGTTTCACTTGGGTTCAAAGTAACAAATGATGCGATTTAGGGCTTTTACACCATAAATAGAGTTATACTGCCTAATCGAGGTTTTAACGATCAGATTTTCTTTAATTCGCCTAGTAACCCCGCTAGCAACAACAAAAACTGCGTAGTGAAACGATTTCCTTTAAAACAATTTCTTTATCACCAATACAGTTCTAAAACATAACCACATGATGTATACTATCTCAATATACTCCTATCTTCGATTTTTATCCCATATTCTAAATTAAGCCGCTAACCAAAATACCAAAAAGACGAAAAAGAAAAAAAAAACTAAATTTGTATCTCCTGCCTCACAATGCGGTTGTATATTTATACTGTCTTGTATATAAGCCTGACAGTGCTAACTATTGTGCGCAGTGGTACTCCTGGTGCGTTTTCTAACGTTTAAAGCGTTGTTTACCAAAAAGACATAAAACAATTGTTAATACCTCTTTATTGCCCTTACACCACTTAGTTCTAAGTATTGATTTGAGCCAAAGCGGTATTAACGTATTATCGGGCGAAACGGTGCATTTATCAGCGACGCTTCGCGTCCAAGAGTCAGGTTTTAACCCTTATATTGATATCATTCTACCCAAGGTAATATTCGCTTGATTCGTTCGACTCTATCGGAGTTTTTATAGAAAAACGAGCTCTTTTTCTCCTGCGGCGTATTTGACCTACAATTGGGTCGCCATTAGCGTCTATGGTCTCTTTATAGACCTATACGAGTGTATGTCTTTGCTAAAGTTCATAATTTAGGGATTATCTGTTCATAGCGCTAAGCATCTTGGTCATGATCTAGTACCTAACAAGCTAGTTTTTACCGCAGATGGACAGTGTTTGGATCACCCTATGGCGAAAACTACTGAAGGTACGAAACGTTTTCTGGCTCAACTCCAGTCTCACTGTCCTTACTGACGTTTCAAAGGCTATCCTCAGACTGTTTGTGGCAATAGGAACGACGTTTTGTATGATTATGGTCTTCCTTACGCTAGATACGATCCTGGTATGCCTGGTCTTGAGGTTCTATTCGTATTTGACGCGACAACGAAGTTCTACGCTCCTAACGGTACAATTTCGATTTGATGTATTTTTTTTTTACTTATTTCCGTTTTTTAAGGCGTTGATGCTATCCTTGGCGGTGGTTTCCTTCACGAAGTTGTTGATCGTCCTTCTCATGGGTATTGTGGTTTTTCTTGTTCACAGGGTATCACACTTATGTTTTACTCTTAGAGCCTATGTACAAAACGTGAGATCTGTATCTATTGCTAGTTTGACAGTTAGAGACACGATGCTGATTGATGTGGGCGAGAATACTATGCTGCCTGGTTTGAATTATGAGCTTAAAATATCACATACAAAGGTTACCAATTCGTTTCTCGCACAACCTAGTACCTTGGACCTGAGTAAGTTTTTGTTTTTTGTTCCAAAAATGGTGCTGACAAAGTGTTTGTAGAGCTTCCTTGTGGCGTTCTGTTTGAGGGTGTTTCTCACGTTACACAAGATTTAAGATTTGATATTGAGTCATTACCTGAGGTAGGACATTTAGGCTTTATGTTTGCTAACAAACACGTTTGTTAGGATCCGCATTCGGAGGATAATAATATTCTTAAAATCACATTATCTGAATCGATGGCAAATGACATTCATGATGTCCTTGAGGTATGTTTGTTGGAGAAAGTCTTTTGGTTAACACTATTGTAGTATCATCTTAAAGTAAAGTATGATGATCCTAGTGGAAAGTGTGGTCATAGTGGCTCAGCAGAGACACCTTCAACGCTTGAGTATAAGTTTACAAACAACTTTAAAGTTCGTAACTATGCTTGTGGATACTGTTCAGATGTAAGTTGTTGTAGTTTTCTTTTTTCCTTATTGAACGCATTGTAGTACCATCATGGATCGAAATGGATGAATGTTCAAGTAGCAAAGTTTTCATTTGTAAGGTGGCAAACAAATGTCGAACGTCAGCTTCCTAATGGCGGTATGTTATCTGAGAAATTTTTATGAAGTTTATACTAATGTAGCATTTAGAACTCCAGTCACATGTGCTTCAGCTTAGAACGATGCCTGGTGTATGTATGAAGAATGTCCAAATGATTGATGTGCTGCCTGATGGTTTGACTCGTACTGGAACTTCGTTTCAGTTTGGTATTACGGATGATGAGCGTTGGTACACTGTACCAGATCAATATTACATCTTGCAATACACTGGACCCACTACTGAAAACCCTACAACAACTCAACATTGGAATATTGCTCCAGGGATCACTAGAAGCCCTAGAAGATACCTAGTACGTGATCTTATACATACGAGCCGAACCTAACACCAGTTTGCTAGGGATTAATAAAAATGAGGTTTACATCAACTGTATCGCAAACACGATTTAATGGAGTTCCTTCTCCTCATAACTCTACTCTTAATAGTGCAGCTAGGTAAGTGTTTTATAGATTTTATGATTCCCAATTAGTTAGTGCTTACTTGTTTTAAAGGCTTGAGTTTGAACTTGTTGATTGTGCTTCTCAGGCGTTTATTGAATCTGGTGTTATCACACGTGACAGTTCATTGTGGTTGGACTACGGTTCTGTTTCTTCTGGGATCTCCAAGGATCTTTCTGATCCTGCGTTCACTAAAGCTGTTACTGCAGCTCCAAATAACTTGCTTCAATTTGAGTTAAAGTATGAGATGCCGCTAAGTAACACTCAAGGGCTTACTGTACGCATGTGTTTTATTTACAGTATGTTTAATTTCTTGGTAGTTTAAACTTGCTTTGCCTCAACCTACGTTCGACATGCCGGAACAAAGCGAGCAGGATATGCAAGTTGGGTCTATGGCTAGTGAGAATAGTTGTGTTGTAGTTCCTACAAGCTCTTGGTATGAGCGTTTTGGGTTACATGGTAAATTCAGAATATCTTATGCTGAACATGCTATCTATGTTCATATTGAGGATACTGTTGACCCAACAAATACTCCTTCCACAGTTGAAGTTGTACGTACACCGCCACCATACTTATTAATAGTGTTAACTAAATGATTTGCCTAGATATGCGCTGCGCGAACAACGTATGCCAAAGCTGACAGTCAAGAAGAAATATGTATTATTTCTCATGCTACTGAAGACTATACAGAGTTTATGGAGGATATCTCAGTCTTGTATATACAAGCACCCGATGTACATATTCAAAAGGGTGCACTGGGACCTTCTTCTGCTGTATTTTCTGAAAACTTGGCGTACACTGTATCTGAAGCTGGAAGCGATTCTCCTAGAATCTCAGAAATGCTTACACAGGACAAACTGCTTTCTGAACCATTTGACGCTGATATCCGCAATCTTGTTGGGGGAGATATCCTCACTGTTGGTATATCTATACTAAATGCTGGATTAGCTGATGGTTACGACCTTGTTATAAGGGATGAACTCCCAGAAGTGCGAAAAACTGTTTCTAAGAAAAAGTGCTAACACAAATGTAGGGTTTTGTTAAAAGTAACGTAGAATTCACTCGCTACAAGAACGGTGTTAGAAGCTATCCTGATATAGAAGGCGATCTATGGGGAAGTGGTCTTAAAATAAGCACAATTGAACAGGGGACTGTTTATACAATCATTTATGACCTCGAAGTTGGAACAATTCCACCTGATACTAAAAATGCAACTTCTGAATCAAGTACGTCTCTCTTGTGATCTTTTGCTATATGCTAACTTCATTGTTCGTAGCTGTACATATCTGGAACTATGCAACGATACGAGGAGGACCTACTTTTGTCACTGAGCCTTTATTTTCTACCATGAAAATCAGCCAAACTAAACCAGTTGCATGTGTTGCTAATACAGCCAAATACCCTGTTGCTTCTCATTTTTGTGCTACACAAGATATCGGTGTTTTGAACCCAGCTTGTTGGTAAGGAGCTTTTATTGTATTAGAAGGACCTAACTCGTTGTTCAGGGATAATACTGGTCAAGCATCTGATGATATTTTGACAATTTATCCTGATAATAGATGCGCTTTTTCGGTAATTGAGTTTGATCTTCAATGCTGGACAGACTCATTCCGTTATGCTACATGCGCTGAGTTTAGGATTAAGATGACTTCAACTGCTTTACGTACAGGGGATGCTTGCGTTTCTATTTATAGAAGAAAGAATGCTCCAGAGCTCGAATGGAATGAGAATCTAAGTTATTGGGTACTCTTTGTTTACTTTTTTTTCTTTTTTTCTCACTGTTGTCTTTAGAGTGATCTGGAACCTATATTCCATCCTAGTCACCAAAATGATGACGCACTCATTACTGAGTTGCATGTAAATATTCAGGAGGGTGATGGAGTTATAATATTGCCTTTAGCTTTGGATGAGTTGAAGCTTATTACAGAGCCTCATTTTCATTTAATTTTGGGGAGTTGTGATAACTTAAGTCGTAATGTTAGACGTCATTTCCCTAGCACGCTAACTACGTTTTTTTCATCGAATACTGAGTATATTCCCGAACTGGATGTCGGTAAGTTATCAAGGAAAAGCTGGTTGACGTTTGAGTCAACTGGTGGAGTTATACTTTTGATGTTGATTTTACATAACTACTTTGTAGGTATGGAACCTATTGGTGTCTGTAAGGCTAATAGTTCGACATGTCAAAATGGAGAGTGTGTTGTTCAGGATTATGATGAAGATATGGGATTTGGGAACGAATTTTGTTCTTGCCGTTCCGGTTTCTGGGATGAGAAATGTGACAAGAAAATCCAAGATCAAACTTGTGAATTTGCAGTTGTTGAAAGATTGAGTACGTTCTTTTTAAAGCTAGGCTCTTTCCTTTATGCCCTCTTGGCTCTTATGCTTCTTGCTAGGTACTGGAAGTATTCCTATAGTTGGGTTGACTCCGTCATATGAGTGTGATACTTTGAAGCTTGAGATTCACTCGCCATTGGTTGGTAATAGAACCAAGACTGTCATTTCATTTGATAAACACTACTCTGCAAAGTGTGGTTATCCTGGATACTTTTGGGATAAAACTGTTCGTGAAGATGAATGTGATGATACTTGGACAGCTGCTGTACCTTTCCATAATATGTTTGAGTGCTCTTCAATGGTCAGAAATGACACTGAAGATTACTATCGGTACTTTACGAATGTTGTTGTTGAGCATACGGATGATTTAGGGTATTTCTATGACGAGCATTGGACTAGACAGACGGATTCTGTTATTCCTGTCGTTATCAGATTCCCAAAGACTGTCGTGGTAAAGACTGCCATTGCTGTCTTTGATAACAACACTAAAGCGCCTACAACTCTACCACCTACGACGTTGCCACCTACGACGTCACCGCCTACTACATTGCCGCCGACAACTTTGCCGCCAACTACTCTGCCGCCTACTACTTTGCCGCCAACGACCTTGCCGCCTACAACATTACCACCGACAACTTTGCCGCCAACCACTTTGCCGCCTACTACATTGCCACCAACTCTACCGCCTACTACAATGGCACCAACACCAATACCGAGATGTATTTGTCTACCAACAGCTCCGTCTGTGCCTACGAATCCGCCTCCGCCGAGCACGTTTCCTCCTATGACTCTTACTCCTACAACTCTTACTCCGACACTGGCTCCAACAGATGCTCCCACAGTAACGCCTACTTTGTCTCCTGCAATACCGAAATGTCCGAATGAGCTATTTCCAGATGTTTGCGATGACGAATCTCCATCAGAACTTGAGCAAAGTACAATTGCAACATATGCACCAATTTCTTCTGAAGAAGTAGAGCCTCCAAGTCCAATGTGTGAGGGTATACGTACGTATCAAAAAGCGTCTTGGAAGTAATTACTAAGCGAAGATTTTTTTGTTTAGCATTTGAGTCTTCTGGAGAATGTTCTCTTGTTCTTGATTTAGAAGATGAGAACGATAACTTGTTTCAATTTGGTCCTAGACCAAATGCTCCAATGTTTGAGGTAGAAGACAGAGATGACGGTTACACATCTGCTGAAGGATATTATAACGGAAAATATGGTATGCAAATTCGAAAAAAAGAGATTGAGAAAAAGAGATTGAGAAAATTTGACTGTTTGTTTTTAGTGATGATTAGTGTTGATATTGATACAAATGGTGTTATTAGTATTCGTAACCTAGCTCGTGCTCCTGGTCGTTTACCTCGTCAAGTGATTTCGTGTACTTTTGATCAGTACCTTGTTGGCGGTACGTTTTTTATCTTTCTTGTTCGAAAGACAGTTCAAGTTGTAAGAAGCACCTTTTTCTCATTTTTTTCTAGGTATGACGCTCTTAGAAAATACCTTCCCATCTCAATTGAATGCAAGTTTCTATGGAAACAAGTTTGAAGTTACAATTGAACAATATGACAATCAAGAACTTCATATTGTTTCATTCTCTACATGTACAGTTTCTTTCTTCGAACACATGTTCTGACTTGTTTTGCCAGGTAATATGTCAATGGCCGCAGTAGAACCACCTACTTCTGAGTTACCACAAACTTCACCACCAACTACACCAACTAATCCAGAGCCAATAAGTGTAAAAAGAAGTATTGAACAGCAAGTTACTGCTCCTCCTGATTGGATTGAACCAACAATGGATGACTGCATGTACGTTTCAATATTATATGTGCGGTATCTTTAACCTTTTTGTTAGGTTTGCTATAATACGTAGTTATATTGACCTTGAAGGTCAAACAGCTGGTCAGCCATTTCAAAAAGGAATTATTATTGTAAAGTCTATTTGTCCTGCTCCTTTAGGTGTTACAGAACGAATAGTACTTAATGTTACACGTGATGGCATAAGCCCATCTTTTGAATCTGTAATTATTGGTCCTGGAGAAGGAGAGGTACGCTTTCACTTGTTTTTCTTTGTGGCTTGCTGTAGCTTTTTTCTCATTTTTTTCTTTTTTTTAGATTTGTGCAGAAGAAACTGCGTATTGCTCACAAGAGCATATTATCTCTGTTGCCGTAGGCCCAGAGTGTGAAATTTCTGGTCTCTATATCATTGGATTTGGTATGGCCTGTGGTGACTGTATAATTGGTCAACGTGATGTTCTTTTGGATATAACATCCGAAGAGTTCTGTGGACAAGCAGAAATTGAAATTAATCTCGAAGGCAAACTGACACCTCATGAAGATTCTGAGTACAGGATTGTACAAGATATATTCGAATACGATACACCTGTATACTTCTTAGCAGAGCTCACTACAAACGGTGAAGCTACTATTCTTGCAAACGAGATTTTGCAAATTTACGTACATGAAGTCGGTGTAAGTATCTCGTTCTATTCCGAAAACAGTTGCTAATGCGGGTGTAGGATAATGACAATGTTGTCATTGTGTATGACAAGGGTCAAGAAATGCCTGGTATAGACTTTGCAATGGATGAGGAACTTATTACAGACAAGAATGGGTTTACCTTTAAAACAGACAGGAGCATTACGCCAGGTTCGTTGTAGCTTGTGGTTTTCTTTCATGGCTATGACTAACGTTTTGAAAACACTAGAAACCGTTAATGTAACACGTTATTGTATTCTTGTGGTTGTTCAAGTTGAATACAAGTTTGGTTGTGAGTGTACATCAACGCAGAATTTTAGTACTAGTACGTTTTTTTTTTGGAAGTAAAAAATACTTAAATCTTCACGTGCGCTAAACAATTTCCTTGAAGGAAAGAGATCTGTTGTAAGAACGATCCAAGCTGAAGTTCCGCAAGAGTTTGATGCATCAACAAGCCAGAAGTTCGCAGGGTTCTTCAACATGAGCGCAGCATCGGCAATAGATGAATCTGCATCTAGAACTCAGACTATCAATTTAAGTAATACTGCCGTCATGATCGGTGTACCAGCTGGTGCTGGTGTATGTTGTTGCTTTGTTGTGTTCGTTGTGGCTATTGTTATCTTGAGAAAGAGAAGAAATGATGCTGACCTTGATGACTTTAATGGAGACTCTAGTGATGCTCCACCAGTGATTCCTCCAAAACCAAAATTCTTGACAAGTGTTGCTGACGTAGTCAAAGAGCAAATTGATAGTGCTAGAGAGTCTATTCGTTCAAGCCGCGAAAAGGATAAGGGAGAACAAGGACAGAGCCTCATGCCGTCTCCTAATGTCGAAGAAATCGACAAAATAGTTTCATATTAAAAAAAATGCCTGCGTTGATTGAATTTGACTTAAATACCTCTTCATGTTATTGAAATAAAAAGGAAATAATACAATTATTATTGTACTGTTTTTTAAGAATTAGATGTAGTTGTTTTTAAAGAAAGCGGGGTATTTATTTCTTTTTATTTTTTTGGAACTGAAAAAAAAAATAAAACCCGCTCTGTATCTGTTACTTATGCGTTTACTGTTCTTTTGCTGCTTGACGACGGTTGAAGATAATACGTTCTACGAAGATGAGGATTCTAGAAGGTTTTTAGTGACTGAGTGTAAGACAGGTGACGTGAGATGTAATTTTTTGTTTTAAACTTGGTTAAAAGCCCTGGGCGCGGTTTCCATTGCGGTAGAGTTGGTGTTGGAGTGTATTTGATTTTCTTCGGTGTAAATAATGAATTGTTTGTGTTAGCGTACCCCAAAATAGTTAATGTACTCATAGCAAGGTAGAAATTACGTTCGTTTCTGAATTTACGTGTGTACAATTGAAGACGGTCGTTTCCAACGAGGGTTTCGGTTTGTATCCTTGATGCGAGTCTGTTCATCTCGTAACCGCTTGCTAGGGTAACGGTTAGGATTGGAGTAAAAAAAAAGTTTGCGTACCAACAGTAAGGTATAACAATAGTCCAGCAGTGATTTTGAGCCCTAATCTTACATTTTTGTTGCGTAGGACAGGTCTTACAAGTTTTTGAACTTTTAAACAATGTTAAACTACTACACAATGGGTTGTACTACCGTACCAAGGTTATTTATAAAGCTTACTGGCAAAATAAGCAAATATACTATAATCGTTTCTACAACGAGCAAGATTGATACGAGTAACCAGTGGAATGTCATTTGTTAACTGCAGTATTGTGAGTAAGATGAAACGCTAAGTCATAGTGTTAAGGAGGAGTGATGATGTGGCATTTCGTCTACAAGCACATTTCATAGTGTGTCAAACAAAACTGGCTACTGATTATCACATGGCCTTGATTAATACGAGGACATAGCAGGCTATTAGATGCGGCTTACATCCACACTGGTGCTGCTTCACATAATGTATTTAACAACACCTTGACAAGTTTCCGGAAGAACCACGTGATTGTTGCGCCAAATAATTGCCAGGTTCAACAAGAAAAAAACAGTCAAGGCACGCTACTAGCTTGATTGAAATAGCAAGTTTTGCCACTTAAAAACCGGTCGGGCAAAGCTTTGATCGTGTTTTAAAATAACACAAAAACAAGTAATATCTCCATGAGTACGTTTGGGGACCTTCCACCAGAAATTGTAGAGGTAGTATTCAACCAAATTGATAATATTTCAACGCTTGGTGTTATTTCAACGGTTTGTTCAACGTGGCGCGATCTCAGGCGTTCTAGTAATGTATCTTGGAAGATAAAGAGTTGTAGCGAATACACGCCATTAGAGAAGCTGAAAGAACTACCCAAGACTGTAAAGGATTGGAGGGTATTTTACAAGCATGTTACAGAGCGCAAGTAAGCTTTTTATAACGTACTTGCTTATTTGGGCTTAAACGTACTTCAGGTATCTTGTTGTGTGCAATAACGGATCTAAACGCTATATTGAAGACGTTGAAAGGTGTATTTCGTCAACAGGCCTTAAAAACGTGCGTCAAACCACAATTTACAATCACACGCCCCAACACACGCTATTTTTACGTAACTGCTGTCTTTGAAGTCAAATACGCATCGTGATTGTTTTTTTTTTTTTATTGTTTTTGCTCTTACCTCAAAAACGGAAATAGGTTGATATGTACACATTACCAAACCCTGCTACTACTACAGAAGATATTTTTGAAAAAATGAAGCCATATGATGCAGTTATTGTGTTTTCTAATGGATATTATGGTGATATGGAGCAACTTGGTGATGCTCTGCATGATTACGCTTTGCTTGAAAAGAAAGGTATCACAAATTATTTACACAAACAAGTTTGACTAAACTTGGTTCTCTTTAGGGGTGATTATTGGCTGTTTTTGTAATGGTTCGGTCGGAGAATGTCCACGTGCGTGAAAATTTGGTGTTACAGTATTGAACGTTTTCAACGAGTGCCAAAGTTGTAATTTGTTTTATGTTGACATGTTTTAGAGGGTAAATTTTTAAATGGTGGATTACATCCAATTTCACCATCAGGTCAGTCTATTCTTTTTATAAAACAATTGTTATAAACTTACTAACTAAATACTAGGTCAAAGTAGCATACCAGACCAGACGTGGGTCTTGGATGATCATTTTATTGCAACTGGAATAAATACTAAAAAAGCTTATCGTATTTCTTACTGTTCTTCTGGTCCATTAGCTACTAATGCAACATTGATCGCTGGTGTTCCTTCAAGTCCTTATATTGCAGAGATTCTGACAGAAGCAAAGACAAGGATAGTTTCAATTGGATTCTTTTTACCAAGTGATGATAGTGGTGATGGTAGCTGGAATAGGAGTGAAGATAATTTTGGATCAATGATTATGGCAAATTCTTTACTGTATGTAACATCTCCTCATTGTATTTCCAGAGTATTTCCAAGCCCAGAAAAACCAGAAGAAGAGTAGTATTGAATTATCGCTGAAAAGAAAAACAATAAAAAAAGGACAGCTAGTTAATGATATATCATATCACTCACAATTATTTCAATCACGCTGTATTTCAATCATTTTTCACTATTTTTGCAATCATTTTTCAATCACTCATTTTCTCAGCGCTATTTCAATCTTGTAACCACTTAAATACCAGCAAGGTTGTGTCTAGCTAACTTAAGGGTTGCTTGCACTTCGCTGGTCTTGTTTATCAATTACGCTGTAGATTGACTAGACAAACTCAAAAAAACAGTCAAGGCAAGTCTTTCATACTTGATTGAAAACACTCTTTCATACGCTTTTGTTTATTACAATGGATCCTTTGTCTTACTACCCCGTGACGGTTACCAAAGAAGAGAAGGCGAGACGTGAAAGTGTACGCAATTTATTGTTTGAAAACCGACTGAAAAGACTCTTAATCACCATTGAGTGTAGGCGGAACCTTTGAAAATGAGAAGTATGGAACTATCTAAAGAGATGAATGAAGCGATTGAAAAGTTAAGATCGAATGTATGAAAAGAGAATTTGTTTTTCTGTTTCTAGTACACGTTTTAACACTATTGAAGGACTTGGTTGTAGCTCCTAATACCCACCTCCTTCCTTTTCGTTTTGATCGCGCAGCAATTGCACGTGGTAAGTCACTTCTTGTCTATGGTGACGGTTTATTAAAGTGGTATTCGTTAAGAAGAGCAATTGATTGCTGAAAAGGTTGCACGACGAAGAGAGAAGATTCGTGCTTTTATAGACAACGTGTGCGAAGAATTCCAGAGAGAGTATTTAGTACGATTTTACCACACGGTACTTTTGGTAATTGCTGTATAGGAGAATGCTCAAAGGCGAGCTAGTGAGGAGCGTGAGCTTAAAGAAGTACAATACAAAGCTCATTTACAAGCTCAGCAAAAGCATAATGAGCAGCTTCGCCAGCAGCATGAGCTCAAAGAAGCTCAGTATAAAGCTCATGTGGAAGCCAAAAAAGTGGAAGCTTACAAAACAAACCGAGATCAACTCATTAAAATGTACCAATGCCTGTTTATTTCCTGCTTTACGTACTAACCTGTATGATAGCAAATCTCAACTAAAAACCTTAAAGGTATGTCTACTTTTTAAGCCTTCCATCACGTGGATTGAGAAACATAACCTACGCCTAGCTAACCCTTCTACCGCTAGAATATTATCCCAGTTGGTGCTATACGCCAATGGAAAGTTTGTCGGGAGTATTTTTTAAAGTGCGAACAAAGTGACGCCACTTTGAAAGCAAGAAAGGACATAAGAAGAAGAAAACTACTATGTGCTACCTTGACTATCTTTTCAATGATCCATTTAACACTTGATCGTGTTAAGCAAGCTGCTAGTGCTTTTGTAAAGATACTGCAAGAAGCAAGTGTAGACGAAGAGCTTCTTCGTTCGACAGTTTATAGAATATGCACTGCTTGTATTTCAAAGGGAGCTTTTCTCTGTTCAACAAAACCAGAATATGCATTTGCTTATGGGGCAGCAGCATTACTCGTATGTCAGCAAGTCAAAGAAAAAGTACCATTCTTTTCAAAGGTGATGATGGGCGCTTTTTATGAATCGTGTCCGTACACAGTACCGATGTATCCACCCAAGTACGTTTAGTTATTTGTATTTAAGACATTGTATTTCACTGTTAAAAGTAGCACCTAGTAGAGTCTTTAGTTACTAGTGTATCTGTTTATGACTGGCGGCTACTATTTTTTAGTGTATTGGATATTACAATTGTTTAACTTCTTGTAGTGTTGGTAACAAACCAATTGACGAATATAAGACAAAGGACCTAAAATATAAAAAAGGTGAATCTTTGGCTAAGTACAAGCTAAGAATGAAGGGGACTATAGCTGTATTTACAGCTTTTTCTGTATTGTCTTTTGGTAACTATCACCCTCATTCCACGAAAAACATGTGGACTTGGGTTGCCAGACTACTTAACATGGATCCACAGAACATGACAGCCAGTATTCTCGAAATCTTCTTACAAGTACGCAAAAAACATTACTAACAAAATCAATAAATCTAACATAGTGTTTAAGAACGGATCGTATTTTATGCATAAGACTTTTGGTACGCAGTTTGTCAAGCTACTAGACTTGATGAAAAATCACTATGTGCCATTAATGGAAAAAGGTGCTAAAGAGCATGCTATCAATGTAAAAGATCCTGGAAAGCGTGAAGTTAAAGCAAGTGAAGTTGATTCATTTGCTGTCACTATTTATAGTTATCATACCAATCAACCTTCTGGTTTCACAAAGCTTGTCGGTCAAGATAGCTCATAAAAAATTTCTTCAAATTGAACCTGGTTGTAGAGAAGTACTAAAGTTGTGATTTCAATAAATTTTAGAGTTTGACATGTTCTACTTTCCATGATATTTGAAATGATCTTCGCTCAGATGGTTAAGGTAAACCTTTACGTGAGCGGTGAGATATGACCAAGGAGGTAATTAGGAGAACGACTATTCTTCTTTGAATGACTTCAAACTTCAAATGAGCGAACCCGAACTTTCGCTAAAAATAGAAAAAAGTTAGCGATATCGAAAAACAAGCTTGTGGTCAACCTAAATAAACACATTCGCTTTTCACGTCTTCTACCAACTACTTACATTGAACTAAAGCGAGTACGACGTCTTTTTGCATTAATTATACAAACAGACAAGCTTTTAGTGAGTATTGTATTGTATTGTTACTTCTCTCCGCGTAATAGTGGTTTTTTTTGGGTTTCTGGTTTGCTACATTTCGTACTAACTTTTTGTTTGTTTTAGCCCTCGAAAACGCGATCATACGAACCAGAACCTTTACTACGCTACCACTAGGCCTAACGGCATTTTTTGAAACGCTAAACCGGTTTATCGCTGGTAACGCTTCGCCACGGATTGAAATATGGCTAAAACTGACAGCACTGCTAGTGGTAAGTCTGAATGACGATCATAAACGTTCTATCTTTGCGTTGACAGGTTTTGACTTTGAAAAAACCCAACAGTTTTTCTTTCGAAAATCTCAATTCTAAATGTACTTACAAGTGTTGAATGGTATGGAGGAGATTCGTAGAGGTGATACTGTGTATACAGGTCAAGTTGAGGGCGGCAAGTATCATGGCACTGGAACTCTTAAAAGAGGTATTTCCATGACATACGAAGGTCAGTTTGAGAATGATCTGTTCCATGGCACAGGCACACTTACACTACATATTCGCACATTTCATGACGATTGTCCTGGTGGCCGTAAACAATGGCCAAGCACTAAAAAGACTCATGGAGGCATACATTGGTCGAATGGTCTGTGCTACAAAGGTCAATTTGATAGTGGTAAGTTTACTTCTGAGTTGTTTTACCCGAACGGTAAGCTGCAATACAAAGGCCAATTTCGAGAGTTTAAGTTTCATGGTGAAGGTGAGTTGTATTACGAAGATGGGACCAAATATATTGGTACTTTTGAGGATGATAAGTTGTGTACTGGCAAGTTGTATAGGAAGAATGGTACATTGAGGTATAAAGGTCAATTTAAACGCAGGGAATTTGATGGTGTTGGAGAGACATATAGGGAAGATGGAACTCTCGAGTACAAAGGCCAATTTAAGGAGCGCCCTTACAAGTCCATTGGAGTTTACTATTATCAAGATGGTACCAAGTACATTGGAGAGTTCCATAACCGTGTTCCCAATGGTATTGGCGCAAAGTACTGGCCAGATGGTCGTAAATACATTGGTGGGGTTTTAGAAGATGGGAAGTTAGATGGAGGTAGTAAAACCCAGAAAAGTATTGCTGGAAAGCCAGATCAAGTTGCCTTTTCTAACAATGTGGATAAAATATTCTCTTGCTCTATCGATGACACTACCGAAGAATATATATTAGGGAAAGTGTGTTCTGAAGAGCAATCTAATCATAGCAACCTTAGAAAATTGATTTGTTGCCCCGAGATACTAGATACTATGTTTGTACCTTTTTATTGTCTTGACTCACAGTTTTTTGAATTTTATTCTAAAAGCGCTTATGCTGATATGAAACAGTATATTAAGGAGCATCAAGATAAATGTTCTTCTGGCTGTTCTTGTGATATTGTATTTATCTATGACCTTTGTAAAAAAGATCCTGAGGTATCACTTCACGATGGTACGTTGCTCTTAAACTAACATTTAAGATTTTCTACTTTTGTTGTAACACTTTATAGTCACAACTATGGCACGTGAATTTAAAGGGGCACGTGTGATAACCTTACATATGGATACATTATCAGATAAAAAAATACAACAGTTCAAAAATATCTATTGCTATGGCCTCAAGGCCAAAGAAAATGCTGTATCACATCAAGTTATTCATGGAGTAAATCGTTCAAAGTACAATATAAAAAAGCAATTGGAAGCCAAAATAATGGTTGTGGGCCACGAAGGATCAGGTATTTATAAGTCAATTGTGTTTGCTAAATATATGTATTAGGTAAGACAACACTAGTGAGGACATTGGCAAAGGAAACAAATAAAACATGTGACTCAACAATCGGCTTTGATACCTCGCATGTGTTGTACGTTTAAACTATGTCTACCTTACATTTAATGTGCTTTAGGTTCAATGGTGTATCATTCACAGTGTTAGACTTTGCTGGACAGATAGAATACAAAGGGTTACATCAGTACTTTGCAGCAAAGCAACTTGTTATTTATATCATTGTTGTAAGTTCCTATTGACATCTACGTCATGTTTGTTTGCTTTTTCATTCATCAACTTTTTAGATTGACTTGTCAACATCAATCAAAGAGCAGCAGGAACACCTTCAATATTGGTGTAGTGTTTTAAGTAAGATACTACATGACCAAGATCCAAAGCTATACTCGGTGATTGTATTTGGATCCAAACTGGATATCTTTCTAGGAGAAATCAAGTCCAATAGACAAGCCTTGATTCCTATAGGATCGTCATTAGTACAGTACTTATGCTTAGAGGGTACCTTTATATACTTTGTTATTTCTCCTGATTTGATTGACTAGGAACTAGCGCTCTTGCCAAGATTTTAGAGCGTCAAGCCAAGTACTTGAGATCCCAATACCCAAAAGTACCCACAATATATACAACTGTAAAGAAGGCACTTGAGAATACAAGCACAAACAAGGATACCCTAAAGGGAAACATCATATCAATGTAAGCTTGATTTAAAACCGTGCTATTGCTGATATACTGGTAATAGACGTACGGTCCTAGACTTGATAAAAGATAAGCCCAATATGGAAATGTCTCCAATAGAGTTGGTTGCTGCATTGAACTACCTTCATTCGGTTGGTAGTATTATGTTTGATGAGGTAAGTGCATTACAGCATCTGTAAAACACTGACTGGTTGTTCACCTAGTCTTCATACATGCTGTGTTTGCATCCTCCTATTCTATCTCGTGTCATGAGTGCTTTTCTAGCGCCCAAAGAACATCTGGACAGATTAATTAAAAACAGCACTCATAGACATGGCGCTGTATTTACTGACTCAGAAGTTAAATCTCGAATCTCAAGCCTATTTCCTAAAAGTAGCAAACGTGAAGTGACACAGGTAATGAACTTCTTGGTACAGATGTCATTCTGTGTTCGCTTGACAGACGAAGAAAAGGTAACTCGCTTTGAAAATACTAAGCATTGTTAAGCCATTTGTGTCAGGTCGTGTATGGGGCTGACGGATACATTATTATATCACTACTACCCAAAGCAGATATGCTGTACATTCCACCTTTGACTCAAAAGGAGCAAAGTATTGTACTAGTTAAGGCAACAAAGAACAAGAACCCAGGGTTGCTACCCCAAGTGTTTTGTTTGTTAAAAAAATCATCAGATTGGAAGATATTATCATTCAAACCTACGACAGATTCTAAAGTTGAACGTGAAGTTGTAGAAACAGTTAAACCAAACAAAGACAAACCAATTGTACGTTGATACCATACAAGCAACACTAACAATGTGATAGTCGCTACCTACTCGATATGAGCTTGTACCACGTGTTCCAAAGTTTTTGGCATATGAATACCTATCAACAGATCTATCAGTGGAGGTGTTTAATGACCTACAAAGAAGGTTGAGGAGTACGTTAATAAACTGTTTAAACAAGAGAATACTAATGTTAGAAATAGAGTTCCAAAACAAAGATTTCCGTTTGTTTTCAAACTTGATTGTACTCTCTGATTTCTATGGTAATCTCATTGTTTTATATTATGTTGATTCTACAATTAAAGTGGTTGTAAGAGGCATAGCGCCATGGACATGGACGGTACACCTAAATGGTAGAAGTGTAAGTTGATCTACTTTTAGGAATGTGCTGGTACTTACTTAAAAGTCTTGGATATCGCGCCAACTCCACTCTGTCCTGTTAGTATACAACTAGGAGAGTTTACTAAGGTTACAAGTAATTCATACAAGTGCAAGAAAACAAGTGAGTGTAACTAGTTGGCATACAAAACACAACTGACTATTATTAGAACATATAGTCACTGCGTGTCATTTAAAAGAAGGATTTCCTGTACTCAAACATGGGAAGCACAATACCCATAACTTCTGGAGTAGCGTACATGGCGAAAAGTTCCTTAAAGTGGGTAATTGGGAGACACCTCAAAAGTATCCTGGGTTACGAATTACCTATCTTACAAAAAATGAAAAGAGCAAGGTACACATGATTTTGAAGTATTTGACAAGGTGCTTACAGCAGTATAGGAACGTTATGATGAGTATCTGAGAGCTAGCAACATGTTTTATAAATTCATGGGCACTGATAGTAATTCTTTTTATGAGTTGGAGAAGATAGCCTTCCTAGACAATCCAAAACTTGAAGACAAGTTCGAAAAACAATACAAAACATTTGTGAAGAAAGTACTTCAATCTAAAAAACCAAGTAAGTCTATTATCAAGTGTACAGCAACATCTAATTGACTTAGATGCGAGTGATAGTGATGGTGATGAGAATACACGTAAATCACAAGAGAGAACTTTGAATCATTTGAAGAGCTATGTGATGCGTGTTTCAGGCAATGAGCAAATAAACCTCATACCTGGACTACATGGCACATCAGAGGTATCCTTTTCTTTAGCTCACAAAATAAACCTAACATTATATGTAGGATACTAGTTTTAAGATTGCTTGGGGTAACTTTAGAGAACCACACGAAAATACAAACAAGAAAGATCCGGGATACTATGGTAAAGCAACAAAACAACTTAATTTAACTAACGTTGAATCAAGGAGACGGTATTTACTTCACTCAATATCCTGATTGTGGTACGTGGTTACAACAGATATGACGTTACAATAATGTATTCTTGTACTAATACTGGAGGTAGGAAGGAAGTATGCTGAGTGGGGCGATAAAAAAGAGAATCCATGCATGTTGATATCCTGGATAATGATGGGAAATCCATATCCAGCAACAGAGCAGCCTATACCTGGTACTCCTAATACCCTTCTTGGAAAAGAATGCAAGGTACAACTCCTTTTTCATGTACTTACTTTTGATGGTCTTTTTTTAGAAAGGCTATGATTCTCACTATGTCCTCACTAAATCAACCGGCTATCCATGTGGTAATGACGATAAAATAGATGCAAATGAGATTATTGTATTTTCAAAAAACCAAGTACATAGCCACCACCTCTCGCGTTTTACCCTGAACTACCACTTTTTGTACTCATTTAATTGCTTAGATTCTGCCAAGATACCTAGTGTATTACAAGGCGATAGACAGTACTAATATCAATTCGTATGAACGCAAGTATAGGGACGCTAAATGTCTGATTTTGTGGGTGGATGATAATCTGTCGGTTGAAAACAAGAAGATAATGGAAATGCTACAAAAAAGGCCAAAGAAAACAGAGGTACGACAAAATGCTGTATTAATTGCCCTAAAGAAAATACTAAAGGTATTGGTAATGAAGTCATCATCTGAGGTTTTAGCATGGATTGATAAGTTCAAAGGATTCTGTAACAACAGGTTATGTGTTATCACAAATAGATATCGAAAAGGTGATGGAGATGAGTGTGCAGCAGAAAAGCTGATTAAAAGTATAAGAAAAATCAAGACATGTGCCAAAACGCCTATTCTTGTTTTTTGTGGTAAGAGTTATTTGCTCGTTGTATACCATGTATCTCTGCTAAATGGACATTTGTAGGAGACGTATCAAAGGCAAGATACCTAAAGAAAAAATACAAGAAAGTTTCCATTACGAATAAAGCCCAGGATGTATTGGAGATTTAAGAATGCCTTGCATTTCTTTTGTATCAATAAATAAGGAACTCATCCAACGCGCGTATGCTATCATTTGAAACTTGTATAAGCTTGTGAACTTAATATTCCCTATGTACTTGCAGTTATTATTTATGTTTGCATCCTATTGTGAGGTTTCTTGAACCGTTCAGCGGATAGTCGCATTTTGGTTGACTATCACAGCAAGCACTGTGATAGTCAATAGACGTTGTTAGTAAAACAGAGCAAGCAACGGCCGAACGAGTATGCTTTAGATGATTTCACGAGAATAAAACGAAGTACGGTGAGAATCAAAGTCAACGATGAACTTAGTTTGTTGAAACCAAATCTACTTTTTTTTTGACTGTGGCATTTGACAAGTCAAAATTCCTTAAACATAGCCACGTCACGTGACGGAAGATAGTGACTTATAGTTCTCAAACTTAAGTTGGAGTGTGCACTCACGTTTTTTGTTCGATAGAAGTTCAAAACAATGACACTTGTATACACGATATGTTTGTTTACCGTTTTTATGGTTATAGCGGCGAAACAACCTAATTTCGTGTTTATATTAACCGACGATCAAGATATTCAACTTGGAGAAAACCCACGTGAATACACGGATATAGGATCGCTTGCGGTATGATCTTAATAATTATTGTACCAACTGAAGTCCCTTTTTACAACAATACAGTACGATTAGCTTACATGAGCTTTAGGCGATGCCAGAAACTAGAAAGCTGTTGATTGATGAAGGAGCGTACTTCGAGAACTTTTTCGTTGCGACACCAGTTTGCTGTCCTTCCCGAACAGAATTTATTACAGGCACGTGATAAGATCACGCGGTTAGAACCGTTTTTTTTTTTTAACTTGTAACAACAAGGGCGCTATTACCACAATATTGGCGCTCCCAATGGTACTTGTATGCATATTAATGCTGAAGACAATGTATTCAATGTAACTGCAAGTATGTTCGGTATTCTCGAAAGCGCAGGCTACGCCACAGGTGAGAAAAAGAGAAAGCGATGTAAATTTCCAAGTTATAATTTTCCATCGCTTTTTCGATTCGACTCTTCCTTCTCTTTTTCCGTTTAAACCTTACATTATTTTCTTCAAAGGAGTATTTGGTAAAGTTACAAACGACCAGCCAGAGTACTTTTGTGGAAAGGAAAGAGACGCTGGAATGACAATGATAAACTCTCCGTGTGACTTCAATGTCTTTTATTCAAAAAAATACTTTGTTAAGTACCCAAACGGATCTAAACATATAGAACATTTAGAAATGAAGCCAGAGACATACCAAACGAGTCAACTTGGAAACAGGTCTCTCTCTTGGATCAACGAAATTGTTAAAACAGGCACAACTATCTTTTTAACACTTTGTTTTTGTCATTCTAACAGCGCGACAGGTCAACCTTTCTTCGCGTATATTGGTCCTCATGCACCTCACTTCCCTGCTACCCCAGCACCTTGGATTCAAAACACTCCTTTCGAAAACTTGACATACCCAGTAACACCGAACTGGAATGCATCTTCTCCGGACAAACATCATATGATAAGACAAAACCCTCCTTTTAATGACCTTGCAGCTCAATGGATAGAACAGCAAATGAAGGATAGGTGGAGCTCACTTATATCTGTAGACGAAATAGTATCCTCAGTGGTTCAACTACTAGAAAAACTAGACGTACTTGACGATACATACATATTTTACTCAAGTGATCACGTGCGCGCCAATTGTTTTTCTTTTTGAGTCTTTACGACTTAGTTCTTATCTTAGTCTTAGGGGTATAAACTAGGTCAATGGCGCGTGGCTACATCCAAACTACAGCCTTATGAAACTGATATCCGTATCCCTTACATTGTTCGCGGTCCTGGTATTAAGCCAGGTTCCAAGATTCCGCAAGTCAGTGGCAACGTTGATTTTACTCCAACAATGCTCGATCTAGCTGGAGTTGCAAAGCCAAAATTTATGGATGGTGCCTTATAAACAACACAAGCAGCTTTTAATAACTTACGTTTGTTTAGGAAAGAGTCTTGCACCGTTCTTTATTTCCGAAGAAAACCCGTACTTTAAGCCTTTTGACCCTGAAGAAAAACAAAAGTATACGAATGCGTGGAGAAAACACTTTTTAATAGAGTTTAAATCTATTGCAGCTTTGTACAATGACCACGCAGATATATGGGTACAAAGCATTTACTCCAAAACTACAATGGCTTCTGCTTAACTGTATTTGACAAGAATATAGGTACCTGATAACACTTACCATGGTCACAACGGTAAAGGACCTAGATCGCCGGTAGGTGATAAAAAGTGTGTACTTGGTAAAGGCGTTGGTGACGGTTAGTTTCCATACATATAATTGTACTCTTACTACCACACAGGCACATTGATGATCCGTCTTCAAACACTTGGCGTGCTTTGCGTGTCTTGAACGAAAATAGCAATCTTGTTTACATAGAATTTGATCACACGTGGACATGGTCTAACACATCCATTGAGTTCAGAGAATTATATGATATTGATAGCGATCCATACCAGGTATTTCTTATTTTTTAATTATAATATGACAACATAAGATCATAATTCAACGTTTTAGATGAAAAACTTGATAAATACCACGAGTCCAAGCGTACTTGCTGATCTCCACCAAACTCTTCAAAAATACCAAGAATGCAAAGGAAACATTGCAACTGAATCCAACTGCGTATAAAATAAACACGACTCATCTGTTCAGCACTGGCTATTGGTAGTATTAAATTGTGACTTGAATCGATTATCAACTCATGAGTTTCACCTGTTAAGTCTTGTTGCGTCACACGTGCGCCAAATCATCAAGCAGTTTAGTGATATAGATCTGGCAAACACTATCTTTCTTCTGTACAGATAATTGTGTACAACACTTGGGAATAGTTAACGATCTTGAACTCTGAGAAAAGTTGATGAAAACTGGGAAATATCAGTGAAATAATTAACCGAATGGTTGTCGGTTTGTGAATTTCACAAGTTCTGTTGGGATCATAGTTTAAGGCTTATTGTCTGTAATACACCGTATAACGTATATGCTAGACCCTCAAAGGTGCTCACAGCTTCTAAATCTAGACGAAGAGGAAGTTGTAGTCGTTTTTAAACCGGATTGCGTAGAAACGACTCATAAAGTGGGGAATGTATTCGGTATACCTCCTGTTCATATAAACGGCAGTAATAAGCGATATTTCGAGGTTTTATTGTTAAAAAACCGCGGCGGCGTTCATATCGGTACGTAAACGCTTAGTATATTATATCACTGCTTATTAACGCGTTTTAAAGGTTTTGTAAATAGTAACGCGTATGAAGTGACTAAACCTATCCCAATGGGTATTGGAAGTAAACCAGGGACTTGGGCCATTGATTCGTATCGAATGGCATTTGGTACGCTAAAGCACAACATCAAAAAACTTTTCGAAAAAAAAAATGATTGGTTTCTTTTCACTAACTTTGATTCTCGATATCAGGACATAACAACAGATGGAAAAGTTATGGAACTAGAAAATTAAAGGCAGGTGATGTCATATCTGTTTTAGTTGATAGCACAAGAAGAAGCTTAGAATTTTGGCTCAACGGAAAAAGGCACGTGTTTGAGGTGGCCTTGTTTTTTTCTTTCTCGCAGAAAATCGATGTCCTGTAGAAAGTGCATTTATAATTTTTTCTAACGTTTTGCTTCAGTATGGGTATGGCATGTAAGAATCTAAGAATGGGTTCTATACTGTATCCAGCATTTACACTGAGTCACAAAAACACTAAAATGAGGTAATTGCATATTAATATTCTTCGCTGTTCTTGTACTTAGTGCTCACACGTGGGTTTTAGAGTAAATTTTGGTGCTAGAGAAGAAATAGGATTTTTTCACAAGATGCCTAGGGGTTATTTGCCTATTGCTTTGGCACCCAAAGAGCAAAAAGCTCTTGATAATAAAGTTGCAATTGAAAATGAAAATTGGAACAAAAAAAATAGCACTGTTCATATCAGCATGCCACCAGAAGTACTCATGACTATGTTGAGTTTCGTTCATTCTGGCGCTATTATGGAATTACATAAAGTGTGTAGATACTTCCAAGATATACTAGAGTACAGAGCAGGACAACTTTTGATATCAGAAAACTAAACAAAAATAGGCAAGACTTTTTTTGGAAGTTGATTCTCGAAAATCAGTTTGACATTCTTGCTTCAACATCAGAGGCACAACAAGCGTACGGGACTATATATCACATTTAAAGTATGTTAATGTTGTTAGTGATGAAGACGATGGTTGGAGTGATGAAGAGGATATGGCAGTATTGTACAAAGAAAAAATTATTCCTGAGTTAAGAACATTTCCTGAAAAGAGAACAGAATCAAAGAGCTCTCTAAGACGACGTTACTATACCCGATGGAACTGGGAGCTTGGTAAATACAAGAGAAAGCGATTTCAAGTTAAGGCTATTACCGAACAACCTTGTTGTATGAAGTATGATCAAGATAACTTGTATCTTGGTGCCTTTGAACACATCTATGTTTTGCCATGTGATGACACTTGTACGTCCATCCTTTGCCTCTTACTCACAGATATCTTACCAATTGTTATTTTACTTAGACGGTCGGTTTTGTACAACTAAGAAACAAGATAACACGCAATTCATAGACTTGGCTATAGGAGAGAGTATCATTGTAGGGTTAGCAGAGAACAACCTACAAAAAAAAACAACAGCAATTTTCCTTCTTTCCTAACTATTGCTCTAGTTCAACCACCTTTACAATGCGCGTGTACTCAAAGCACTCTATGAAGTTACTCTCATATTTCGAAGGTACATTTTCAGTACCTTGCGCAATAACTGACAAAGAACTTTGCACCTAGATTTTCGAGGAATTTCATCTATAGATTACTCAAACACCTCGAATAAAATATTGTACAACGAGTCATCCAAATACGGTATCATTGATGTAGAAACTGAAGAAGTTATACGTTACAACGCTGTATTTGATAACAACAAGACTATATCTAAGATTCAGTTCTGTACTGAAAAAGGAGATACAGCAGTCATGTCGTCCATACAAAGCTCTGATGTCTTGTTTTATGACAGCAGAGGGAATGATTTAAAACTTCATCTTGTTAAACACCACGGACCAGCTATTGCTGATTTTTACTACAAAGACAAAATGCTTGTTACAGGAGGTAAGAAACAACGTTTGAAGAACAATACTAATTTTTCTTTGAAGGAATTGACGGAAATGTAAGACTGTACGATTTAAGGTGGCCTAAAGATGAGGTTTCAACGCTGTGGGGAGATAAGAGAGTTATTACATCCATGGCATACGCGCCAGATCACCGCCTCATAACAGGTACATTGCAGTCAAGCAAATCCTAGCTATCTTTTTTCTTTTTTCATGCTTTACGTTTATCTTACCACGTGCCTCTTTAGCCGCACGTGATCAAACTTTGACATATTGGGATATCAACAACGCTACTGTGAAGTATGTTGTAGATACCAAAGGACCAGGTACTTAATCATAACCCTCACAACCTAATGTTTTGTTATTTCTCAATTTTTTTTTAGTACTAGCAATGCACATGACACCTGATAAACTCTTCACATTAAATACTACAAAGAAAATCACTGAGTTTAATTTTGATGTTAATATATCAAGAAACTGGCGTGCTAGAAGAAAATCATACCTGCATATGGCTAAATTCGCAAAAGACCAAAACGATGTATATAGAAGAAAAAGGTACAATGTAAATAACAAGAAAAATAATGTACCACAACGTAAAAAACAAACCTACAGTAGTGAGTTCCCATCGCTATCTCGTAAATAAAAAAAATGTAACAAAGACAGTCTCAGTAAAAAAATCATGTGATTGAATTGTACGCAAGTCCAGCTTGCTGTTCAGCCAAAAAGGGTTCGAAACCACTTCTTTACATAAAATACAATCCTGTTACGGCATACGAATTGAGTTCAAACTCACTTCGCTTGTGAGCGGCGCTTAGGAGGGTACTTTGTGGCTCTCAAGTTCAACTCATGTCATTTTATAGTTGCTATACAAAATTGGTTGATCGTTCGTGCCGCCTTCTCTCCTCTAAAAAAAGAGTAAAAAAAAATCACGTGATACTTGGGTTTGTGCATCATTTCTGTAACGGTTTTGTTGAGTGCGCATACATCCCTTTAGATATACTAGCGGATAAAACGTTTAGTGTTAACACAAACACCAAGCGAGAACCTGTGTAAACTGATATATTGTAAAGACAAGTTATCAATGTAAAAAATCCCAACCGAATTGTTATGTACACGGACTGACTAATTTATGGTTTACACATGGTTGGAAACTATGTACGCAGCTTGATATACCTAAGAATGATATAACTAAGAATGGATGTCTTGTTATTAATACTGTGCATCAACCCGACCATTGTAAATTTAGACACAGAGTGTCAGGTTATTTGTGTTCGTTAAGTTGCTGCACCAAAACTACAAGGCTAAAAGACAAACTAAAATTAACGTCAACAACTACTCAAGACAATCCTCAGATACAAACCAACAAACAACAACTAACGATCGAGCTGATTGAAACCACAAATTCTATTGTACTTCTCCTGTATATCGCTATGAACTCCTTGCTCGGCATCCGACATTCCCTTATTTTTTTTGGAGTAGTTTTCGTGTTATTATTTAGTACGGTCCCGTCACGTGCGGAACCAGGAGTAATTAGGGTTGGTACGTATAGAGTCGTTAGTTGGGTTTAGCCTTTTCAATTTATTTGTTCTTTCAAGGGTTTACCCTGCCTTTGAATAATACAGGAAGGCTGTTCAGTGTACCTAATGATCACTTTCTGTGCGTAATTTAGGTTTACAAAGGTGTATCTAACGAAACAACAAGGCTTGGGTTCGAATATAACAGGCGTTGGCTTCAAAAAAATCCAATAAACGTACGTAGAATATGGCTTGAGCGAACTTCGTATAAAATCAAAATTGTGTATTTCAAAGCTAGTTATCAACAAAAAAACACCCAAACGAGTAATTCTGAAACTAACCTTTCGGCTCGGTAAAGAATAACAAAATGGGATTCTTTTATTTTCATTTTTTCTCTCTTTTTATCCATGCCACGTGTAATTTTATTTTAGCTAACCAATAGTAATTTACAACTTACTGTTGAGTATGATGTAACAGATGATGAATTTATTAATAGCACTGTGGCAAAGATTTATAGAGACTACATTGATAGTAAAACTATTTCGTTTCTATTTGGTCCTTATAACGGCCGTATGGCACGTGCTGCAGCTGCAGTATCAGAAGACGCAGGATGGATGCTATGTGCGATAAAAAACCAAAAACAGTACTCCACGTGTTCTAATCGCATTTATAGTGAGTTGGATAAACAAAGACACCGATATTCCTCTCCAAGGAAGACGTGTGTTACCGTTGCGTATATCCACTAGCAAAGAATTCGAGTACACGGTTACACAAAACATGCTTTGTACTAACTACAGCTTTTTTTTTTTTAGGATTGTACTAGCAAATTTCCGTGTTGTTGGTGCCAAAACGGTGTTGGTTATTCAGCGGAGTAATCATACAGAAGAAGGATGCTTACATCCGGATTTCATAAAGGAGATGAATAAGCAAGGTCTCTCACTGTCCGGATCAATGAACCTCAAAAATTTTGGTACTGTTGTGCTTTTGTTTTCTTTTTTGTTTACACGTGTCTTCTAGGTATACATAACCCAGGCTTCGATTTTGGTAATCGGACTCTCTACAACGAAATAAGGGCACACGTTAAGAACGAGACCCTTCGTATTATTAAAGAACATGACCCAGATATTTGGATGTATTGTAACCTATCATATGGACCTTATATTGTCGAAGTTATGCGCGAGGTAGACTATACACCACGTGCTTTTGTTACTGTGTATCCCAGAACTATCGGAGACCCTTGGGACTATGAAACAGCAATCAGGAGTGTACGGACACTGACATTTCCGATATGGAAACACAACATTAACGTTTGCTTTAGTTTGATCGAGATACCAATTTTCCAAACACAGACTACTACCATAACATGACTTATCTTTCTAAAGACTTCAAAGGAGTAATGAATACTACACTGGAAGCTCTTATGTTTGATGGTCTACTTCCTGGATTAATACTTAAGATTGGTCTTGAAGCAATGGACAAAAACGGCTTTAAATTTGAGGTCACAAAGCCTAGAGTGAAGTAAACAACAACTAACTTTTTTAACTCAGCTTGATTCAAATGGGCGATTGCGTGTCAGTAACTTTGAGGGAACTTGTACCGGGACAAATAACGTTGTAAGTATAAAGCTGATTTTACTGTTCACATGATATGAGTCCTAACACGTGTATTTTAGACTGAAGACAGTGGATTTTTGTTTATGCAAAACGAACTAACTGATACCCTTGTAAGAATGAAGATTGATACCGTTGTGGGTACCTTTGGATGGGATACTCTTAATCAACAGCAGCTAGAAAGTACCATGGTTCAAGTTAGGGATGGTAAACCTAAGCTTGTTTCTCCTGTGTCCATCCAAGACACTCAGCTTGTATTTCCTATGCCGACTTGGAAAGAACGAGTTTTCGATCCACAATTTGGTAATTTCTCATGTAGTTTTTTTTGTTTCTTGCCTGACACTTGTCAATAGGTCATTGGACAGAGATATTAATGGTTACAGTGTCTATTATATTAATCATAAATAGTCTATGCTGGCTAGCATTCACTCTGCTAGTGTACTTGTTCGGATGTTCACCTGACTTAAATCGATCTATTAAGGTTTGTTTTCAGGGTTTTTTTTTTTCGGGCAGCCTGATTTACTGCTTTTCTAGGCTTCTTCTCCTGTTTTTATGTGCGTTTTAATACTGGGAAGTATCATACTGTATTGTAGTGTATTCGCTTTTCTACCTAATGTTGTTACGAATTTCACGTGCTCTGCTCTACCGTGGCTAGCTGATTTAGGTTTCATTTTACTGTTTGGGTATGTACTTTTTATGTTAAACGTTGCATCGCTGACCTCTTTTTAGACCTTTCTTTGCTAAAGTAAGTTAAGTAAATGGTACATTGTTTTACTTACTTTGAATAGACATTCCGTATTGAGAGACTCTGGAGTGTCAAAACAACTGAAGTGTTCAAAATTTCCAATTTAGTTGTGCTATCATGGGTACTAGGCATTGTACTTGTCCATGTCATTATTCTTGCTGCTATGGTACCTTAGTGTTATTGATACAGATGCTAAAGATTACATACTTAGACTGCATTCGGTGACATACGACGAGAGGAGGTAGTAGTGGATGAAATCCGTATAAGTTACAATTACTATCAGTGTACAGCCAATCAAACATTCACAATAATGGCTGGATTTCTTGTTGCATTAAACGTACGCCATTCAAAGGAGACTTCTATTATTGAATAATTCTAGGCTGTTTTACTCGGATTTGGAGCGTTCTTAGCATACAGAGTTCGCGAGATACCGATGAGGATTTACAACGAGTCAAAAATCATATTCTACTCAGTTTACAACGTGCTCTTCTTCTCAATCATATGCGTTGCTCTATCTATTCCCAATGATATTGAAAGGTATACAAAGTTTATACTAGTATCTTCGTTTGTCATGTTAGGCGCTGGTAAGCTTTTTTTATGCTTGGTTTTGAGTCCTGACTTTTTGTCTTTGTTTTTTTCTAGCTATCACTGTAAATGTTCTTTTTCTGTATAAGATACATCGCTTTGTCAAAACGCTTAATGGTTCATACTCTGACTCTACACATCAAACAGATGTATCAAAGGGTGCAAAGAGCAGTATGACAGATACTAAAAATAGTCAAGTACTCTGACTTTGGCTAGTGCACTGACCTTATGATGTTAATAAACATATGTTTGTCTTGTAAATATACAGTAATTTTCAGGTTTTCTACAAATTGTCTACATTTTGGCAATCACGAAACATTGCGTCAATAAGTAGCCAAACTGTACAATTCAATGATGTGCTAATAGCCACTAACACATCTTTCCTCCCAATAATCGCGTATAGCTAGTTCTGGAGCAAGTATTCTACCCTTTAAGTATACACTTTCATTAGCTTCTTGAATAATAGTCTCAGCTAGTAGATAAACTGACAATCATTACTATTTTATTTTATTTTTCTGGATTTTTTCTTACAGTTTTTTTTTGAAAGAGTAGCACTGACGTGTCTCTAGTTGTAAAATTTTAAAAATACTGTAATGGAGAGTCATGACTTATGTCTGTGTTTTGTATTTCTATTTCATCTCCGAAAAGGATATTATCTTTATACTCTGGTACTAAGAATGAATCTATGATTTCTTCTTGTTTTTCATCAAAAAAAGAGCTAAATTCTGGTTGACATCTCTCTACTGTCAAGTCTATCTTTGGTTCGTTGCTACAAATTAAATTAATGTCTGGTACTTTTACTTGTACATCAGACGCATTCCGAGGACTAGTGACACTACACCAACATTAGAAAAAACGAGAAACTCCAAAAAAAGAAAAAAAAAGAGCTAGAATTTGTTATTGCTTCTCTTATTGATGTTTAGAAGTTTGACCGCACGTGATCGAGAATATACGGTTTTTTGGCGCGAGAATATCAAACGAAGGGAAAAATCACGTGCAGGGTTAACGTACACTTCAACAATATTTGTTGGTTTGGTTCTTTGTATTTCTTCAATTGTATCTTTAAAATGTGACATATCATATCCATACGCGATAGCTTCATCATAGAGAGCTCTACATTGAATATTTACTACAATAGTATAACATAATAATATGCTTACTTTGTGAGCATATTAGATGTTCTCCAAGTGTTTGCCAAGTCAATCATTGTTCGAAACGTCTTTTTAGAAACAGTCAGAAAAAAGCTCGTGTTTGCGAAATGTTTGCGTTGCATACCTCTAAAAACAATAACTGGTCATTTGTTCTTATTGCGATAAAGCAACAGTTGTAAGCTGTAAAGTAGCATCCAGGGAAACATGAAATATTTGGACATTGAGTGTATGAGGACCAAGCTTTTCTAGCTCCCTTAAAAAAAATTATTTAAAGACACGAAAATAATGTGTCATACCTCAAGAGCCATGGTGTGATAAGATCCTGCGAGATTAACAACAGAGGTAAGAGTCATAATTAGGATAGAAAAGAACGTTACATTCAAAGGGCTCGAAGAACTCATCTCTTGGATGAGAAATTCTTCTGCCTCTTTCAACTGACACATGAAAGCTGTGTGTTCAATTGCCGACTAACAATGCATGTCAACAAACAACCAAGAGACTATAACAAATGCCTAACCAATTGCAGTAGGTCAGCCTTTTCTACACCCCATGATGAGCTATACCAAGGAAGCTTGGAAACGCCAAACCAAATCTAAAAAAGAATTAGAAACACGTGATTTAGTAACATAGAGCCACCGGTCGTAAGATTGTTTTTAACGTACACCAGCAAGAGAAGCCCATAACCTCTGTATAATCTCAACTTGTTTTAGAGGCCTAGCATTAGGTCCATAGCTAAGTTTAGATACTCTCTGTAGTACTCTTTCGTGTATATCAACGATATCTTCACTGCAGAAGGAAAAATGAGTTGGCTAGCAACTACAAGGTAGTTTACCGTGAGCTGTTTAGGATGTCTTTGTGGTGTAAAAGAAAGTTTGTATCTAAACGTTCAATAAGATCAGTGGATTCTTTATCATCAACGCTAGTAAGAGCATGCTTTAGATGGTTTGTAACACCTAATGAAAGAAAATAAGAAAACAACTACCGGGATTTTTTATATTCCGAACTGCGAAAATCACGAGTGACATGTGACTATACCGTGAGCTATTTGAAGATAGAACTGACCATCTGCTCCATTTTCAATGGTGTTAACGTATATACCAAGAGTGTAGGCACCAACTAGATAATATTAATAAAAGGGTTATGAATTCGTCATGTTCGGAAAAAAAATAACGCACGCGCAACGATAGGGTCTTTGGTATCAACAAGGTTACGCAGAATCTGTTTGCCCATATCAATAAATTTATCTGCATGATTTATATAACCTGTAAGCCTTGCTCCCCAAGCCATACAAGCCAAATTCTCAAGCATTGAAGGATCATGAAGCCACTCTGAAATTTCGGTTACTTACGTTATTTTTTTGTTTTTTTTTGTCAACAACAAGTTTAAAGTGTGTACAACTCCCAAGGTATTTCTCGGCACAAAGGAGACTTGGTAGCGTAGGGTGATTGTTGGTTTAATTACTGAGAATCGTAAAAAGTTCTAGCGCATTTTTTGATGCACATTAAAAAGGTGCTTACTGTTATCTTCATGCAAAGCATCGAGAATTGTCCTTGTATCAAACACAGGTACAGGTGAAGCCTTAAAACAAGGTCAGTATTTTCATCCTGTTTATGAATTATCTACTAAAAAAGTAATTCGTCAAGCGAAATGTATTCACAAAGTAACGTTTTATATGTACCAAAGCACGTGATATTTCGTTTTTGGTATACTTTAATAAAAAATCCGAAAAAAAAATCGTAAACGTTTGATTCACGCACATGCCATGGGTCCATGATATTTCTGTATAAGTTCATGTACCCATTAATATTAGATACAAGTCCTATACGTGCTTGTAAAACCCAATCTTTTACCTACAACTAGCGCATCAAAAATTCTGTGAGAAAAAACAAAAAATAAAAAGGATTCGCTTTCTACATTGAGCAATTAACTTTTTTACGCACAGGAGAAGCTGTAGCTTTATCATATAGTGTCTTTAATCTTACTACTTCTCTTTTTTGTTCTTCCAATTGTAATCTTACAGTTTCCAACTCTTCCAACATTGTAACTCTATGTCCTATCCGGAACAAAGTCACTCAAGTGAAAAAAGAAAATAAATTAAACAAAAAAAAAAAACCGTTTGTTACTTCCTGTTAGCGCCTTTATATAAAACCACGCTAGATAAATACAAGTGCCATTTTCGCAGATGTTACAACATTACCTTGCACTGGTCCTCGTTTTCTTGGTCTAGCATAGCTGCATTTCACTTTTAGTTCAATACAACGCTCACAGGGACGCTGTCCGTTACACTTCTTGTGTCTTGCCCTGCATAGCTTACAAGCGCGTTTACTTGGTGCTTCTTTTGATGTACGCTTTCTCTTACGCGTACTCATTGTTGTTACGCCGAAATTATTATTATTACAAGCACGTGGAATCAAAAAAGCGAAAACTTAATGACACGTGACTTGAAAAGGTCTTTTTTAGGATGGTATCGCAATGGAATCTTTAAAAAAAGCTAGTAAAACATATATGGTGGGATAAAAAAACCAGAACGAAACACGTGTTTTATTGACAGTTGTCACCGTTATACGTCACTTTTTATCAAGGTATTTGTGATTCTTTTGTACTAGCTGGCGTTTGATACTATTAAAAAACAAAGCTGGTATTCTATTTATGGTTAAAAAATCAGAATAGAAATACTAATATTGGGGAACACATATTGTATTTTAATTGTCTACAGATACTACAACGCTCAATGGATAAACCTTGTTAACAACTGAACCTTGCGCAAATATAGTGTACACTAAACCGGCACGTAATAGTAAGTCTTGAATTTTAAGAAGAGGCTTGCGGTCAGAGAAAGCTAAACGACATAAGACATTGAAAAAAAAAAAGACAACTTCAAGAAAAATGAGGCGTACTTCTCACGGTTAGAAAGTATGATCCTGGCTCTACAGCAACATATTCGCTGTCTTGCGTGTACGAAATATCTTTGAATAACTCTATGTTACCATCATCCACAACAACATCAACGGCAGGTGCATCTTCAACCAAGTGGACTAGCCGCACTATTGACATATTCTTTTCGCTATCAGTTTCTAGTAGGCTATCACGTGCATAGGTACCTTTTGAGGTGCAAACACATCTTTAATAAGAAGAGGTCCAATGGTCGTAAAAGCACCACCAATGATAGCAAGTGTATACAAATTATCACCTTCTACAGGAAGCCTTGGTTGATTTAGTGTTGATTTGTTATAAGGTCAGAAAAAAAGAGCGTTTTTGTCAAAAGAGTACAGTGTATCAACGAGAGCAGGGAACTTTTCTCCGGTGGAAAATGCCTTTAAACGAATTATAGGTGCCTCAAACACTGGTCTATAGATAGTATCAACCGGCGCAAGGTACTGAATATTGTCTCGAAACTAACCAAAGTAAGTCGAAACTTCCCGTGCGAAATATCTACTGGTCATTTCGCACGTGCCCTGATGAACCCTTGTGGAGGATCGGTGCGGATATCGATACCGGGAGAATTCCTTACGCTATTGATAACGCGTAGGTTTGCAGCATTCGAAATGGTGGCAGTGACAGCAAGTATTACAAGGACGTATTGCAGCATGTTGCTTTTTATGATACTAAAACTAATCTTTCGCTTTCTCCAATCGTATGTTTGATGTTCCGACCACATGTGATCCAAGAACACGTACTGTAACGATACAATAGCCAAATATCAATCGCAGGTAGCATGAGGGTACAAGGGAAGAACAGGTACAAAAAAATCGAAACAAAGTTGTACCGACCTGCTAAAGTACCAAAAACCAGATGCTACATGAGCTACAACCAAAGCAGCCAAATAACTTCAAATACATCGAGGTAGCTTCTACTTTTTTATGATGAACAAAAAGGCTCAATGGGTGGAATGTACATCTCGTGGGTTAGTTTAATGTAAGTAACTATTTTCTCATTTTGCGCTAGAAGATGGATAGGAATACTATTTGGAAAAGTACAGTCACAAAACGTGGCAACATCACAGCGAAGTGAAGTGACTGAATAATCAACACAAAACTCACTGCTGACGTTAATACAAGAGTCAAGAGACAAGTTCTATAAGAGTAACGGAATCACGTGTAGCGGCAAATCTTACAACCCCATTTACAGACAAAGTAGGCTGCTTTGTATCAAGCAAGCGAGTTGGAAAATTCAGGCCGTTGATAAGCTTCTCATTTAGTGTCAACGTGCTAACTTCTATCGTATCTACCACTACTGGTATACCTTTCCATATTTAAACCACAATACTCCATGGTTTCTATGGACCGGCACGGTAAAAAGTTGACTTGGTTTAATACAATTATTGTTTTTTTATTTCTGTTATACAACTTTTTGGCATGTGTACATTGCGAGTTGACATGTATCATTTAATACACGTGCACTTCTGTGTGTTACTTTGTATGTACGAGGTGGTAATCCAAGAAGCGTTTCAATGGGAGAATCTAACATAGACTGTCAGTATAAAAAAAACTGAAAAAATATTCGTACCTCTCTTTTCTTTTGTGTTAATAAGAAGTGTTGCGATAAAAGATGATGGTTTATACATATCCAGTATACGTTCAACAAGTACATCATATTGTTCTTGTGCTGCGTTCGTCTCAAAACTAACAAACGAGAATTCTTTTTGTGGAGTAACATGAGTGGTGAAGAAATTCTAAAGCAAAAAAAACAACGTCAGTTTACACCAAGAAAAAAAAAAGCATGTGATCCAAAACAACCAAATAAAATACAATAATCCTTCTACATTACCACAACAGAAAATAAAATGCCAAGAAATTGCATACAAGTCAAAAAACAATTAAAAAAAAAAGAAAAAAATGAGAAAAAAAAAGGTACCTTTTGTGACAGTCCATTTACTGAGTAACCACAAGGTTCAAAAAGGAATTCGCTTGTTGTAGCAGGTTCATTTGATATTATAGTAGACATTCCAGTACTTTTTGTTATTCCTTTTGCTGTTCTACCTTCCTTGGCGTAAAAACTTTGAGAGACTTTTTCGTCGATCTGAGTCATCATTATCTCAAAATGTTGATACTTCCCAAGCGCAGGTATATGATTTTCAGATGGTCTAGCGAGGTACAAGTACCAGTTATCAGTCGATGATGGATTTCCGAACGTATAACCCGTTCCTGCAAAGTGTTTGTTCAAGTATTCTACCTACAGCGGTTTTAGTACGTTTAGGAGCGTTTGGACGGTTTTTGCGTTGTTGGTGAACTTAGAGAGATCGGTTTTAATAAAACAAGCTGTTTCGTACCTCTTCGTCAAAGTTACGGTGCGGAAAGTGCTGTTTTGAAGGTTCCATGTAGCTTTTACGTGAGTAAGCCACAAATGACACAGAAGTCTTTGCGCGTTGCGAAAATTCCATGAGAGTATCAAGGCATCGTAGTAGTCTCGTCTCGCCGCATGTTTTGAGTACAACTTTGTTGGAAAATACAAATAAGCTCGATTCTGATAGTACATACGCGTCACAATGATCGTTAGATGTTTGTGATAGAATATCGCATCGAATATGGCGTAGTAGAGTCAACCAGTCGTTTTTCTTAATTACTCTCATCCCCATTGTATTATCTGTAGAACATGAAAACTCTACGTCTAGGCGCTTTTCCGCTCCTTCAAAAAAATCTGTAGGCCTTTGGGAAAATAAGCAAAACGAAACACTGAATGTCATCGTGAATTAGCCCCTAATAATGGTATACGTACACCTCAATATTCATCATCTTAGTGTTGATACGTTACAGTGGAATAAGCACTCAATTAATACGGTTAGAGCTAGAAGCATGCACACAGTTGTTTTTATGGGTTTAATTACGCGTTTTAATTTATAATAAAACCTTGACGCGAGAGGGTTTAGAAGAGAGGCTTTCTTTTTCAGAATGAAATCTTTGGTTTTAAGTCAACTTGATCAAATTCATATGAAAAACCCAGAACGAACATCCACACGAACGTCAAAAATGTCCGCCATAGTAGAAGCTTCTAGACTACACCTAGTTCACTTAAACAATGGCCTGGAATTTAGTAGCGCTTAAAGATGATTGCGAGACGCCTATTCTTGGTCTCACTGGAGAAAAAGAAACCCACTCTTTAGTGGGTGACACAACAAGGTACAATAAGAAACTTAAAGATCGAACGTCAACGTTAAAGATAACAAGGTAGCACGTGGAGAAAGGTAACATTATTTATTATTTTCAGATTCTAAGTTGGTCACAGCGCAACTCATGCTGCATGAGAGTGAAACCTATGATCTTGTATAGCCATAATCCCAATCACGTGGGTTTCTTGTAATTAACCTTTTGACAGAACTATGGTGTTTGTGTTGTGTTTCATAACTTCTGTCTCAATGGGTTGAAATAACGCTCTTCCGTTATGAATATAAGCAATATTCATATTTATAGCACCAAACGGCAAATTCATTAATATCATAGACAAAAGAAAAACCGTCACTCACAACGTATTCATGTGTGCAGTACTTTTATCTGCGATGCGTTATTGCAGTTCTTATGGTAATAGAATTGTAACTGCCAAACGTAAACCAATGCTGCGCGATCAATTTTCTACTGCGTAAGTGGCAGCAAAAAGGGCATGAATAATGAATGAATTTTTTTAGTAATGAATATTTGTGAATGTAGGCTGTATTTGAATATTCAAATTATTCATTCATAACGAAAGGGCGTTAGGTTGAAAGGCTCTAAATTAAAAAAAGAAAATGCCAACAAAGCAATCAATTTATTTATAGTGTGCTGAACACTAGCACTGAGAACCAAGTAACAACGTGGATGTGGTTACTATATAGATACACTTGCTTACTTACATTCATAGCGGAATACACCACCGTTCCCTTTCATCAAACCATCGAAATGATTACATCTTCCAGCGCTAGGTGTTCGCTTATTGCATCGTCTACCACAGTTTTTCTTGCCTGATATGTGTTCAAACTATACTTTGAAGTGAGTCGAAATTTGAGCAGCGTAGACAATGCAGAAGTGCGTACGTAATCATATTTCTCGCTAGGGCAAGATCCCCAACGGTCGGCGCAAAAAGTTCCAGACTCTCCGTCAGTGCTTTCATACAGCCTCGAGCACCATTTGCCTACGCACGCTTCTACCTCTTCATCATTTCCTGATACAGGACATGCGAACATAAAGACTACAAACAGAATAGCCAAGGATAGCGTCGGTATTAAAGAAAAGTTGCTCATTGTAAGGCAACAATAGTTTTTTGAATGAAAATGTTGTGAGTTTTTCAAGAGTTTGTCCGATGAATCCCCGATTTCTGTGAAAATTGAAACCGCGACACTCACGTAAAACCTCCTTGACCACGTTGAGTCTCCGAGCCATACTGAATATTAGACGAGTTAGATGGTCTTATTACAGTCTTTGTTACTTCAAGCGACCTTTCGTGTCTTGTTTACGACTCACAGAGTAAGCACAAGGAGTGAAACGCTCCGCGAAACTACGTGGTTTTCTGTAGATCAAGTAGTAAATAGTAGAGGTTAGAGGTGGCAAATACCGGTCCGATACCGGTCCGGTTTCAATATATCGGTTTTCGGTCCGTAACCGGTCCGAGATTTAGAACAAGACCAGTATTCATTCAGTGAACATAAAAATTGTTGGCTTCTTTTTGAACCACCAGCTACTTTCTTTTGATTAAAAGTAGTCTAAAACTCCTTAAAATCAAAAGTTCTGCACATAGCGTGGTTGAAAGCCATATAGTTTGTAAAATATTTTATCGAAGGTGGGATATTCAAACATGCCACAAAAGTGTACAGCCACCGTACGTGCATGCACACAAAGAATAGGTTGATAGATGGAAGCCTCTAAGATTTTGTGACAGGGACCGTTTGGACCGATAAAAATCCAAGGGAGTACCCTTTGACAAAAGTCCCTTTTTTCGGCTATTTTTCCGATTTTCCAAGGGTACTCCCTTTGACAGCGGACCGTTTGGACCGTTTAGAGACCGGTCTTTGCGTTTCGGTCCGGAACCGGTTCGGACCGGTATTTCTGCCATCTCTAGTAGAGGTTTTTCAAATTTCTTTCGAATTACTTTTGCTACTGAAACCAATTCATCCTTGCTCATATTAACAGTAAATGTATTTTACACACAGATGCTGGTAGAGGTACTGGGGTCGCTATTGCTACACTCCGTGGAGCTCAGAAATTTGTGAATGAACAAAAAGGTCGTTTATTAATTGTTGATGTTCAAGCATCAGGTGTTTCTCTTAGGATGGGTGTTGTTTACGCACCTAGCAAAAACATCTTAATAATCTAGCGGCATCAACAAAAGCTATGTTTGAGGAAGGTCCAAGTGCTTTTCTTACAAAAATGCTTAAAGCAAGAAAGCGGGATTAAACAGTAAGGAACTACAAACTGGTAATGGTGATTGTTCTGATATTCGTAAAATGCTTGTCGCGGGTGTTAACTTTTATAGTAAATTATACGATGAGGTGGAGATTGAGGGAAAGGTACTTGAGTCGCTTATTAACAAATGGGACATTCCGTGTGATAACAAGTTTGTGGGCTTAACAAAAAAGTTAAAAATTTATTGATGATTTTTTTTAAGATACAGAACTTGACATAATGGCAAGGCGTATCACTGACATACTTTATTTATGTTGAGTTCAGGTAATCATAATACAATATCTTTTATCCATATGTATAGATTGAGAAGATTCAGCGTAACCCTGTAAAAACGCGTAAGTAGTTTTTTTTTTGTCTAAGAATTTTGTAGCTAATCGACAAAGGATTGCTATGTTTGCTGCGTATCAGGCCGACTTAACTTTTATAAGAGGCCACTTGCAAACCCAAAAGGACTGCCACAATCTGAACTAGAACTGCAACAACGCATGTATGCACTTGATGCTGTTAATAGCACCTTGAAAAGTGTACAATAAACTTGCTGGTACGGTAAAGACAATAGATTGAAGAAGAAAAAAAACTACGAAGAAAAGAACAGGACGGCACCCAGCAAAATACAATGAAGGCAACAGAAGGGATTCATTCATTGTAAATATATATAACGGGTCGCCCTTGAGACTAAAGAAACCAACAGAGCACTGGGATAGAGCAGACCCAACAGCACCAACAACATCAACTTACTACCCAAATTATGAATCACAGAGCCCTGACTTCCCATGCTTCTCGAGGTGGTACTCTCAATCCCAATGATAGACAAAACAGAACTTGAGGACATAGATCAGTACGTTGGCAGTGATCACAGTTCAGATAGTGACTTCCAGCAACACGATACGTTCTTTATTTACTGCCGGCAAATAGCCGAAAAAAATATACAAGCAGACACGGCAAAACGGCCGGAAAAATGGGTTTGCACTATATTTCGCGAAATTTGGCAGCATGTTGTATTCTTCGAAATCTGTTCTTTTGGCGGCCTTTTTGTACAACATTTTTGCAGAAAACAGCACATTTTTTAGTCAATCGTGGCTCTAATCAATTTCGCGAAAAGTAGTGCAAACCCAATGCCTTCAGCGTTATGTGGAAAAAAAATTATCAATAGCAAAAACTATCGCTAATCTGAGTCAGTTCCAATATGTTGCTGGTGAGCGCATATCTTCATTTAGGTTGTCATAATTTTATTATTAGCTCATGAAGCTAATTGTCACAATAATAGACTTGTACTTATTAATAAAGCAAACTTAACTTACTCGTAATGAAGCTACTAAAGCTTTGAATGTTACTTCAAGTACAATGCAGCGAAAATTGTTAACAATTCATCGAATTTAAAAACTTGTGTTTTTGACATAATTTTAATTGTGCTGCAGTTTATTTTTGGCTTATTGCGTGTTAAGTTGTATCTAGAACTGTCTACTTCTCTACAACGCCATTAATGGCTCTTCGTTTAAACGCTGATGGCGTCCATGACAAAGACGATCTACTCTCTCTGTTAACGCGTAAATTTCATCCGAAGATAACTAAATACCTACTGGCAGTCTTTTTACAAGGAAGTAGGCATGTGGAACCATAAAATCTATAAAACTGGCTAATAATATCCGTAGAGTACACGGAACGCATAGAGATGATTCTGACTGGGACTACATAGCAATAACTACTCATCAAATAAAAAACGCTTACGATGAAGCGGCAGATAATATGCTTGAGTATAAAGGCTCTGAGCAAGATATAGACGTTATATTTTATACAGAGGAAGAGTTAGAGTCGTATGTACGTTACATTGACAATTCAACAAAAACTTGTCTTTTTTGTGTTTTTTTTGTTTTGATTGCTTTCTGTCGCTTGTTGATCAATTATTTATAAAAGATAGTTATTAGAGCATCGCATGGCATTACTAGAGATGATGCATTATCCAAAAAAATACGTAAGAAGCAACTATCAGACTGTAGCAGTTGAAAACAGTTTTTGGGTTTTTCGCGCACTAATTTCATGTTTAGATTGTGTACAAAAAACGTGATTTGCCTTGCGAGAATTACTTAGATATAGACGTTCTAAAAAGGTATGATGTTTCTATTGTTACCATAGACCTAAAATTAACTAGCACTACAATTTGGTCAGCAAATCAACGATTTAATTTGGCACGAGAACGGATTAGAGAAGGAAAGATTTTCAAAGCTCAAAAAGTACCTTCCTTCCTTCCATTCTTTCATTATCTTATGTCATGATAATTGTAGCTTGTACTTATCGCAATAAGATATTTGGAGTTTGCTAGACAATTAGTGGAAAAGGTTCGTATCCTGTACCTCCAAAAACTTAAACATTCGGGTTGTGTTTAGGATTCTCATATTTTTCTTAGGGCACTATTTACAACGTTAACCTCAAACCTTATTGGGACAGTACGTACTTATTCTATACTATGGTTTCAATATACTGACGCCAGTATCTTTTATAGAAATTCAAGAGATTGACGCACAAACATGGCCAGAATTTCAAAAGTTTTACAAACCTCTATGGCAAGAATCGTTGACAAAGTTTAAGAAGTCTGGAAGTTTCAATACTTTCTATATCCATGATGAACTTGACTTCAATGCTTGGTCAATAGCTCGCGTTAGGTTAGGTAATTTGACGTCCAAGGACATTGATGGTAGCAATCACGAAGACATAATTCTTCAGTGTCTTAAAAATAACAGTTTGTCTATACAAAAAAAGTATAAACTTACTGTAGCAAGTCATAACGATTTTGAACCTTTGATACAGCTTTCTGCGAATGCTTATACGCCTAACAGGTAACCAATATTATGAATCGTATTGCTATAAATATTTGGCTAGTACTTATAACCTCATAGTGCTGCACTTGCTCCATCTCAAGGTCCTCTTGTTTTGGATGTTGATGCTTTCGAGCAAAATGTCAAATGTTATTCTGGTAGCTATGTTAAAGGTACAGGTGATATCGATTGGAATGTACCAAGTGTTGTTACACCGATATATGATGGGCATGTTTGTTCCTTGTATCACTATAAAGGTGAATGGCGTGTTGCTTCAGAAAGTAAGTGAAAAAGGCTATTAAGTAAAGTTGCTTAAGTGGTGTGTGTATAGGACTTCCTGATGCTTCAGAGGGTGTCTGTACACGGCCTTTTGATGGTAAGGTAGTCAAGACTACATTTGCTGAATTATTTTGGCGTATTTGGAAGGAGAACGAGTTCACTCTTCCAACTGAAACAAACTTGTACGCTTTTTCTTAACTTTTTCTTACATCATAACTCATGTTTCTTCTTTAGGTGCTATAGCCTAGTGTTGATGTCACAATCGTTTAGAAAGGTTGGTAGGTGTAACCGAGATACTATAATTCACATGAAAACTTTTAATGTTGACACATTACAAAGTGTTGAAGAGGAGGTTTGTAGTTTCTTTCACTTCATATTCGAATGTGTTAACTATTGGTTAGTTTTGCTGTGGAGAGCCTCCTAAAGAAGCTTGCCATATTTACAATGATGAAACTTTAGAACAAGCCATAGATGAATTGAATCCTTTTGGACCAATTGTGAGTGCATTAGACTCGTAGATGAGAAGATGTTAATTTCTTGTTTTTTTCTCATTTTGGTTCAAACTTTAACTCCTGTTGTCTTATAGGCTGGCTATGCTATTACACAACATAAAACTGTTTTCAAGAGATATAACAAAGGATATATTGCTATAAAATATTCTATTGGTTTTGTTTGTGATACACCATTCAACGTTTCTGCTAAAAAATTCAGCTTGGATTCGTTACTTAATATCATACGACTTAATCATGTTGAAGAGTGCTTGTATCATCTCCCACACCTTGAAACAGATATTAAATCCGCAGAAGAGAAGTATGAGAATATTATACAGTACCTAGAGAACGAATGGGAAAAGGTTAAGGATGCAAAAGACATGAGAACATATTTTTCTCTTATCAAGAAAAAAAAACTGGTACTGTCCTTTTTGTAGCAAGTTATTTTAGTAGCATACACGTGTTAATATATATTTTTAGGAGCCAAAAGTAAAGCCAATACTATTGTGTTTATTCAAGAATCCTGAGTTACAAACTATTCGTGATGCTTTGGCTAGAGTAAATAGAAAGACATTTAAAACAATTGTAAAACTATGTATTACCAATTAACATTTGTTGATTGAAACAGCAACACATATATGTATGCTCTTGTCCAAAAAATATCCCTGTTTTAAATGAAACCCGACATACACTTTGATTTAGTTGACTTCGTGTGGGAAGTGTTAGTGAAGGAAGTACAGTTCTAGTCGTTCAAAGTCTATATTTTTTTCCTACTAGTTGAAAATGTTCATTTTATAAGCTCATTCTGTCCGAGGGAAAAAAGAAGTAGGATTTGAACGAATAGGACTGTATTAGTAAGAAATGTTTGAATATAAAAATTACTCGAAGGACAATGACACAATGTTGCCTTTCCAGGTTTTGTTTAAATAACAGTTGTTACTAATGTTTTATATATATGGATATTTTATTGATATTCAAATACATAAGTATCGTAAGAGAGCAGTACAATAGTTTACTTTTTGGTTCTTTTTTCTTTTGTTGTTTTTTTTCTGGTACTTTTTTTTTTCTTTACTGGTTTCTTCTTTAGTGTAGGCGGACCTCCCAGTCCAAAAGATTCCTCACGACGCTTTCCATTCTTCACCAAATATTTAACAAACTCTGAATAATATCCTTCAAGTTTCATGACACGCAAGTCATGGACTTTAATTGACGTTTCATCCTCGAAGAAAATAGTAAAAGTTGAGATTGTCTGTCCACAGTTCAAACTGCCCTTTGAGACGGCTTTATTCACCTTTTCAACTATCTTTTCATTACCGGACATCTTCTCAGCGGCATATTTCTCCAAACTATAACCGAGGAAAAAAGTGTCAGTAAAGACAGTAAGTTCACCTTTTTTCAATGAAAAAATAAAAAATACGGACTTACCTACAAACGCCGTTAAGTGTTGTTTTGCTCATCAAACTTGAGAACTCCTTTTGATGTTCCTTCGTGTTAGATAGCGTGATGCTTACGGGTTTATTATGGGGTCCAAGTGAAGGATTTGAATGCCTTAGTTCGACAGATGACACTTTTGACATTTTGGTTTTCGGTTTTCGGTTGTTTAGTCGTTTGAATGCTCTCCTCAACGTTTGGTAATTCTTCTTTGAGCGTTATAACCCTTTTAAGGAAGTTAGCACTTCATTGGCGATAACTTTTGCTGTGTAGACGTTGAACGCTTTTTCTTAGCGTATAGGTGTTTAAATCAAAGTCTTTTTGCGATTTTGGATAAAGGTTTGTTTGGTTGACACTCTCGTTGTTCCAACACGCATCATTTAAACGAAACGTACCAAGTCAGTGTTATGCTGCGTTTTTAGTGAAGAGTTGACAGCAATAACAACAGATCAGTGCTATTTGGGTCAGCAAAAGTAATGGGCAATAATTCGACAGTCAACTTGACCTACAACGAAGGTATGTTAACTTAACTCCCTGCTTACGATATTACTCTACACTACGCCTGGAGCAAGTTTTGTAGACCACTCTCATTAATTGTTCACGTGTTTTTTTGTCTTGTCCCGTGGAAAAAACCCTTTACTTTTGGAGAAAGTATGAAGGATTGACTGTCAACCAAAGTAAACGCTTGCTAACTAAGCTGAGCCTGCTGGTAGGCAACAAAGATTGCTACGTATTGAAGCGGTTTAAGCCAAAAGTGTCGTATTAGAACATCACAGTAATCATTGATACACGATAGTAACTGTTGGTTGTTAGATGGAGCGTATACAAAGGAATAAAGAGCAGCGCAGTGTAAAATCGGATGACTGCCATCTATTGAGCCTCCCAGTTGAGATTCAGCTTGATATTATCGATTTGGACCTATCCCGGGAAATAAATTGTATTTGGCCATTACTATCTAAACAGACGGCAATGACGCTCAGGTTTGATGGGGAGATGAAAAAGCATGGAAAATGGCAAAGAAGAATAAATAACAGGCTTTTTTGTGAGGTGTATTGGAACCATGGTGTTCAACATGAGTACAAGAAATGGGATAAGAATGGCCAAATGAAACGGCATTTTAGTTTTCTCAATGGGAAAAAACATGGAGAGTGCAAGCGTTGGTATTACAATGGTCAGTTATATGATCACCGCAATTATGTAAATGGTATACAAATTGGGGAATATAGAGCTTGGCATGACAATGGCCAATTAAATGAGCAGTGCCATTATGTTGATGGTAAGCGAGATGGAAAGTACATCATGTGGTTTAAAAATGGCCAATTGAAGCAACGTGATAATTATGTTAATGGGAAACGACATGGTGAGTGCAAGCATTGGTACAGCAATGGCGAATTAAGGCAACATGATAATTACGTTAATGGGAAACAACATGGTGAGTGCAAGTATTGGTACAGCGATGGTCAAGTAAAGAAAGAATATTACATAAATGGGAAACAACATGGTGAGTGCAAACGTTGGTACAGCAATGGTCAATTACAATACCAATATTGTTACAATAGTGGTGTCAAAGATGGAGAGTTTATGGAGTGGCTTGAATCTGGCCAATTGCTTTTAAAGTGCACTTACACAAACGGTACACTACATGGAGAGCACAAAACCTGGCATAATAATGGCCAAGTGAGGAATGAGTTTAATTATATCAATGGCCAAAACGAAGGAGAGTTCAAGAGGTGGTACAGCAATGGTCAATTATGTGAACAGTGCAAATATGTCAAAAATAAAAAAGAAGGAGAGTTCAATGAGTGGTATTACAATGGCCAATTGAAGAAGTGTGTTCAGTATGTCAATGGCATACAACACGGGATGTACAACACATGGTACAAAAACGGCCAAGTTGAGGAGCAGTTCAATAGTATCAATGGTAAAAAAGAAGGAGAGTACAAGATATGGCATAGCAATGGCAAGTTGTGTGAACAGTGCAATTACATCAACGATAAACGAGATGGAATACACAAAAACTGGGATAAGAATGGGAAATTGTGTCTGCAGGGCAAATTTGTTTTGGGTAAACAGGAAGGGGAGTACAAGAGGGGACGTAAGGAAATACATTAGCTACGGTCAATGAGAACTAATGCACAAGAGTTAGTGTACCTGATGATCAATTGTATGGAAGCAATCTAACCTCGTGTATGAGAAACTGAACAAGAAACTGCGTGAAGAAGTAAAACAATTGCAACAATGATTCGTTGAACACTACAATCAATAAAACTGATTCTTATTTTACCAGTTTTAACTATTCTTCATCGCATCAGGCAGAAAGCTCGCAAAGTTGCATTCGCCAGTTTGTTAACAATTCTCGAGCGAGAAGTATATTTAGGGTTGCGTTTATTTCTGATTACCTTAACCTCAACACGCAGAGTTGGCTTGAAAGGACACAGTCTACTTTTCAGAAATTAATAGCAAGCACGTGACTAACTCATATTAGTACAAAGTACAAGGATACATCAACAAGCTAGTTTGCGTAGCCTAGTGTTATTTGTGCTCACAAATCATCGTGAAACACTTGCTTTTGACACTACAAAATGGCATTAGTTCCGGTCAAACACAAACAAAAGCTGATTTGTCTTTTCAGTCTTTCTTGTATTTTACTTAGAATAAGAAGCTGTCGTTTACTTTGTGTTCAAAGAAGAAAAGAGTCCGTAGAGTTTGTAGGGAAGGGTACGTGCGCATGGTACTGGTCTTGCTCTACAGAATTCTATTCAAAGGAATTTTGTAGACTAATCCCGAAATTGTGTTGTCCCGTTTATTGTTGGTTAAAACAATTACAATGGCGAATTGCTCGCTTGAATTTGTTAGTGTTGGTGTAAATCGTTTGGCACATTGCATTCGTTGGGGCAAAGGAGATTTAGTAGCATTCGCTGCTCATAATTTCGTTGGTTTATGGAATACTAAGGTGCATAGACGCGTATTATTATGATTTTAATGAAATTAAAGACGAATAATGTTGCAACGCTTCCAGGGCACACTAATCGCGTAAATCAAGTAGAATGGATACATAAAAAAGGTAAATTAAACAGACGGCGACCAATCACCTTATTTTTATACAAGACAACTCGCAATCGCTTATAGTATCCGCCAGTACCGATAAGACGGTGTTAATATGGAGTTCAACAGCAAAAGAGCTGTGCGTTGATTCTACAAAGGTACACACGCTTGGTAAGGCTCAAAACTAACATACAGCGCTCTTAGTGGACAATCCAGCAAAAACTGAAGCTGGACGGTGTTGTAACAGGTCTTTCTGCTGTTAGAAACGATTCAAACGATACAATACATATCGCTGCAATTGATACTAGCGGTAAATTGACAGTTTTCAACTGGGAAGGAGATAAATTCGTAAAAGTTTTCGAAAAGCTGTTTTCTATGAAAGCAATGCCAAATTCGGTCAAAATCGCGATGCTACCTTCACCAATTAATAAACCATTCGTTGCTATTGGTAATTTACTATCTCATATGGAAATTCTATGCCCTTCAGATGATCTAAAGGTACCTCAAATGACGCACTATTCATTTTGTTTTTTTGAACTTTTGATTTCGAATTGCTTATTTGTTTTTGTTTTAGTCGTATACTACTGTCACAACTCTTAAAGGTCATGAAGATTGGATAAAGGATTTAGATTATATTATGATATCCAAAGGGACTGTAGGACTTTTGGCTTCGTGTGGACAAGATAGACGCATCAGACTTTGTATGAGTTCTTTTTTTTTTTCAATTAACCTTTGATTTAAATCGAAAGTTTACTGACACGTGATATGTGTAGGGCGTGTTAGTCATGTTAAAGAAGATTTGGCTGAAGAGAAAGCTTCATTTTCAACATTTGCAGAGCAGCTTGATTCTCTTAAAGCTGGTTTAGAGACGTACGGTCAACAGAGAAATATCCACAACTCCACTAATATTTGTAAACAAGTGGTGTTGGTATGATAGGCAACCAAGATAAGTTTAAAGTTGGAAATCATACAGTAGCTATTACATTAGAATCTGTACTAGTTGGGCACGCACAATGGGTGTCATCTGTTCACTGGGGAAGGCCGAAGAAAGATGAAGGTAAATTTTTGACATCTACTGCTTTGTTTATTTTTTTTTGCTTTTAGACACCTTGGTCCTTTTGTCTTCAAGTATGGATAAATCTGTTATTATGTGGACACAGGATAGTGATTCTGGCATATGGATAGAAACTGTACGCGTTGGAGAAGTAGGCGGGAATAGACTAGGATTTCATGGCGCACAATGTTCTCCGTGCTGCGATAAAATTATTGCTCAAGTATGTTAACTTTATTTTCTTTTTTTGTGGTTGTACCCATATATAACTTACATATATGATGCTTCTGTTCACTTCAAACCTCTTAATTATCAATTTAGGGAGATAATGGGTCCTTTCATTTATGGCTTAAGACCGAAAGTACTTGGGAACCAACTGCAGCTCCTACAGGTCATTTTGAAAGTGTAACTGATGTCGCTTGGGATCCAACAAAGTCTTATCTTGTTTCTGTTAGTAAAGATCAAACAGCAAGGTTATTTGCTAAGAGCTCTGAGACTGGAAAATTCTTAGAAGCAGGTAGACCAGAAGTACGTGAAAAGTTTTCTGCGAAACTAGTTGGCAGGAAGTTTTGTTAATGACAAAATGAAGGTTCATGGACATGATTTGCGTGCTATTGCTTTTGTGAATAAAGTACAACATACTTTTGTTAGCGCAGCAGAAGAAAAGGTTATAAGGGTGTTCGAAGCACCTATTACATTTGTTAAAAGTATTGATAACCTTGCTGGGATAAAGACAAAGGAAGCGGAAGAGGCAAGCCACTTGATTTTTTGGAAACATGTTTTTCTTATTCTTTTCGTAGAGTACTGCTGCACGTGCTTATTCTGCTAATACTCCTTCACTTGGTTTATCTAATAAACCAGTATTTCAAAGTGCTGGAACTCAAAAAGCTGAAGCACAAGCTATGAAGAAGCAAACTTTCGATTTGGAAGAGTTTGAAGGTACTTTCTTGGACATATAAGAAGACATAATTGCTTACTTTTCTTAAAGGTCACGCCCCTCTCGTTCTTGAAAAACCTCCTGTTGAAGATCAACTAAAACAACGTACATTATGGGCTGAAATTGAAAAGTTATACGGTCATGGTGATCAAGTGTATGCGTTGGCAACATCAACTTCTGGAAAGGTTTTGGCTTCAGCTTGTGTTGCCAAAACAGAAAAAGTTGCAAAGATCCGACTTTGGAACATGTCTAATAGAAGTGCTATTGGAGAAACAGAAGGGAGTGGTCATACACTAACTGTAGTTGGACTTGAGTTCTCTTCAGATGATGAGTATTTGCTATCAGTGTCAAGAGATCGCGCTTTTTGCGTTTGGAAAAAGGTTTGTGTTTGATTTTTTTTAAACTTGGTTTCCTCTGTGTTCTTCGTGTTTCTTATTGTCATGTAGGGAGATGACTCAATGTATTCTCTTGTATTCAAAAAAGTAAAAGCTCATGCTCGTATTATTTGGAGTGGATCATGGTCTCCTTGTAACACATATATCGCAACAGCTTCAAGAGATAAAACAGTAAAGATTTGGAAAAAATCTATCAATGACGGAAAAGCACTTACTTTCGTACCTGTATTGGCTATAAAATTTAAGGTACATAATAATCTAAAAGTAATACTCCTATTTAACATGTTATAATCCTAAATTTTCACCAAAAAATTGTTGGTGGCTCTTGTGAACATGATTCTTGTCATTTAAAAAATAATCTTTAACACGTGATTTTTTTTAGAGCGCTTGCACAAGTGTTTCTTGGTATTACAACAAAGTCAATGAGAAATATCTGATTGCAGTTGGATTGGAGAATGGTAGTATAATAGTTTATACCATTTCTTTGAAAGATGACGAAAAGGCTCCAGTAGCAGCTGAGATGTTGGTTGAAGTTCCAAAACCGTACGTAATCAAAAATCTGAAGGTTTTTTTTCCCCTTTCTTTCTTCGTTTGGGTATCGTCCGTCAACGCTCGTATTTTAGTATTTGTATATTAATGTATAATACGTTGCGCTAAAAAAGACAAACTTTCATACTGCACGGCCAAGTTAAACTTTGAAACAAAACCTATGTAATTTTTTTTTTTTGTGTTTTTTTTGACGTCTTCTCTTTCTTTTTTTTTTGACTGATTTTTAAGATTATGTCATGTTGCAACTGTTCAGAAGCTGATTTGGAGGAATAATGAAAAAGATGGCATACAGCTAGCTTCTTGTAGTACTGATGGATCAGTGAGGTTGTTTAATGTAAATATATAAATGGAATAAACAACTACCTTCAAACGTTAAAATCGATTTTTATAAATAGCAACTAGCAAGTGTATTCAGTCCTGCAGCACTGGGTTTTCTAGACGAGGTTAAACGATAGTTGAACGCAAAGCGATGTTGTTAGTACTAATAGTGAAAACTTGGCATCAAGCTGACAACACGTGAACGATACTTTTTTATGTTTTTGAAAGTAAAATGCAAAACTGGTTAAGAATCAGTTTTATTGATTGCGTGTAATGTTATGTTAATATCGATATTCTTAATCAAACAATTTAATCACAAACTATAGAAACATCACTTATTGCAAGTTGGTGGGTTTCTGACAACACAAGTAAAGGCCTAACACCATCGTTAACAAAAAGACTAAAATAAGATTGTATTAGCATACCACTTCATCATGATCTAGACAAATTTCGTAATAAGCATCGCAATCTAGATGTGTAATTTCTTGTCTACAGTAGGTCCTGAACGAACCACCTACAACCATGTTAAACAAACACAGGTACAAAGAAAAAAAAAGTTTGACAAAATCCAAACACGTGATTTTCCTCTTTGCTAAAGAATAGATATAATGTTTATACGTACAATTCTCTAAGCCACATGTTGTAAAGACTCTCTTGCAGAAAGCACACTTTGTAATTTGGCTAGTTCCGGCTATGGAAGGGGTTAGTTAGTGTATTGTATGAGTGTATTTAATGCATACGTTTGTAACATGGTGTGTGAGGTTTGTTATGCTTACAGAAGTTATGACTGCATACAGACACTCCTAATACGCTGTAACAGAGTATGAGAGCGAATAAAGCGAAAACAAGAGGTGATGCAGTCATTGGGATGCGCAAGAGACTTTGTGAATGGTTTTAATTTTCTGTCCACCTGTTTTTTTCGTTGTTTTCTAAAGCATACTTCGAAGTTTACAATACTCTCAGCACTACCAAGGCGCAGATAGTTGATGCGTTGCTCACCTCATTAAATGATGTTCCATGAAAACTGCAAATGCTACAACGTCCTGCAGTAAGCGAACAACTTTGGTTTTGTGTATTGTCGTATTGCTGAAGCTCAGCATTCAGGGATTAACGGTAGCTCAACATAGCTTCTCCTCGCGTACAACGACCATAATAAAACTCGGAATACGGTCTTTAGCCTAACGTAAACGTGATAAGCACGTTTTTTAGCCTTTATCACGTGTTTGGTTAAAAACCACGAAACTGACAAGAATGATGTGCGGCTACACACAGATCGAACCTTACAAGCTATATCTCCGCAATGTTGAATGCCAATTTATTTGTGTTCGGTATTAAAACGCTTTATTTGAACGTGTATTTTTAGTGCACTGGTGCCGACATTGATAGCAAGAACGCTTCTAACAGTACCAGACAACGCCAGGAAGAATATAAAGGATCACAGCGGTATTTCTCAACGTTTGTTTGATTTTTTTTTTGCGTAAGGCGAGCGACCAGAACAACACGATATCCTCGACTGCTATAAACCAAAGCTGTTCGCTTACAACAATACACAAAACCAAAGTTGTTCGCTTACTGCAGGACGTTGTAGCATTTGCAGTTTTCATGGAACATCATTTAATGAGGTGAGCAACGCATCAACTATCTGCGCCTTGGTAGTGCTGAGAGTATTGTAAACTTCGAAGTATGCTTTAGAAAACAACGAAAAAAAGGTGGACAGAAAATTGAAACCATTCACAAAGTCTCTTGCGCATCCCAATGACTGCATCACCTCTTGTTTTCGCTTTATTCGCTCTTGTGCTCTGTTACAGTGTATTGGCAAATCCTACAGTAGATACTTGCTCCCATGCTTTCTGTAGCACCAGAGATCCTCACACACCATGTTGTAAAGGTATTTAATTTTGTTATTGATACAGTTTGGAGTCTAACTACAAGGCAAAGGTACTGCTAGGCCTTGCGTACTAACAAAGTGCGCTTTTTGCCAGAGAGTCTTTACAACATGTGGATTGGAGTCATGTACGTTTAATTTAACTATGACAAGTGCAGTGGCCCGCAAAATAACAAACTGCTAAAAAAAAACCAATCATCACGTGTTCTGCATCTCGGGTTTTTTAACCAAGCAATAGGTGGTGCTTGGTGGGATACTCATTGTGTTTCTCCTCCTATAAGTCCAAATTGTGACGCATTTTATGAGAATTGTCTAATACAACACGAAGTGGTACGCTACATTTTTCAAACCTACTTGTTCGCTAATACACTTTACTTTAGGCATATCCTTGTATTGTCCGAACTCCTGCAACATGTGATAATTAGTAATTGATACGTTGCAGAACTTTATAAATAAACAGCATTTATTTTGAACACGTGTTCCGGAAAACAGAATTAAAACAAGAGATATCCAACTTTAAAGTCATGGACCGTTTTCGTAGTCCGTGTTGTTTTGAAAAAACAACAGTTTATTGTCTGTTTTTCAGTACAACAGATAGATCAGGGTTAGGCTCTACAAGGAACATTCCACTATAGGTATCATTGACGTTCATTGGATCTTCGTTTTGATCTAAAGGCACGCCGTTAGATACTATTAAAAGCAAATGAAACACACAATTAGGTAGTCACGTACCAGGCGGTTTTGAGACTTCAAATCTCTTTACCAAAGCCGAAATAGTAACCACAAGCTCCATAAGGGCCAATTGTTTACCAATACAATTACGATCCCGCTGAGAAAGGCATCCACCCAAACTTATCTCCTGCTTTAGAATCTAAAAACCGAGCTGGATCAAACTTCTCAGGGCGCTCCCTAATAACAACACATTTAATACGCCGATATACAACAATGCGACTTGCCATACACGCGAATTCCTCATTATTAAAGAGTGTGCAATCAACACATTCTGGCCAGCGGGTAATAGAATATCTCCTACTTTAACATCTTTTCCGATAACACGTGGTAAAACATTTGCTGGAGAGAACAGCCTCAGTGTTTCTCTATAAAGTCATAAATGAAGGATATATTGTTCTGAGAAACTAATAGTCTAGTTGTTTGACGTACTTAATGAATGCTTTCGTGTACACAAAATCATTTAGTTGTTGTTTCGTAGCTATTGTAGAGTCACCTGCTGTTCTTTATGTTAGATGGCTCTCATGTTCAATCAATTGCTTGTACGTACGTATAAGTCTATTAACTTCTGCTAATAGCTTTTCTTGAACGCTGGGGTATCTTGACATAATATACAGAGACCATGCAAGCGTTATTGCTGTCTAGGATAGAAGCAAACTTAACAACTCTTGTTAAGTTGTTCTCTTTTTGTTTGGGTTTTTGTTGACGTACTGTATCATGTCCAGCAAAGAAGAACAATAATGATTCATCAAGTACAACGTCATCAGTGAGAATATCTGGATATTCCTTTTGTGCTTTCAACATTAACGTTATTAAGTCTTGATGTTTCGTGCTGCTTAGATTTTTCTTTCTTCTTTTGATTGCTTCTCCCACTTTTAAATGCAACTCAGCACGTACTTGTCGGAACGGCCTTATAGGCGTTAATGTCAAATAACACCAGTGACTGAATTTACGCACGTGTGATCCCATAGTCCACAAAAGACAGTCTGGAGAAGCATAAACATACCAAACTCGTCAATGAGTTTTTTAAAAGTAACAGTCATGAACTTGGCATCGAAGTCTTCACCAAATACTAAAGCAACAATCATCCTCATTGTCATGAAAGCAGTCTCTTCTTTAGGTTGTATATCAAGCATTCCGTTGGATTTATCTACTTTAGCACAAAGATCCTCAATGCACTGTTGTGTAATGTCAGTGATTGTAGGCAACATTGCTGTTAACGACTTAAAATGAAAAACAGGTGTCAAAAGTCTTCGTCTCGTTTTCCATGTATCATTTGTCTGCAACGAAACTAAACCAACACCAAGAAGTGTAACAAACTATACAATCATTTAATCAAACAATCATAAATCGCAGAAAAAGAATAAGAACAAAACCGAAGTGACAATCTTCAATATTTTTTTTCGAAAGTCAAGATATTCTACGCACGTTTTTGTACATTAGCATTGATTTTGGTATGTTTTCATGAATAAGAAGTTGCTTTGCATAAGCAGGATCGGAAATACCCAAAACAACTTGACCCTGAAGGTTCATTTTAACAATCTTAGCATTCTTGTTATCACGTGTCTTTGGCCATAATGTGATTCTATTAGCAAAATGCTTTGGGTGTCGCAACAACCTCCATTGAACATTTTTAAACGAAGGATGAATAGGTACGCCTTGGAACCACAAAAATTGTTTGACGTATCCAATGACCTTACTCCCGTACAGCCTGTAGAAAAGGACAATAGCGTAAGTAAAGATCAATGCTAGGAACGTCCAGACAACAATCATAGGTGAAGGGGTAAGAAGTATACTGAGTTTTAGGTAAAAAGGGAGAAACAGACACACCGGCGATTAAGTTTTGTCAAAAAAACCAAATAAGGCAAACTGTGTGTAAAGCAAGAACCTGCTTCAAATAGCCATAAGGTTTGAGAGTACACTTAAAATAAAATATGGGGAGAAACACATAGCCCGTGTATGACAAGAAATTGCGTAAGGTAAATTCAAGGGTTCTGTGAAAAATGGAGCTTATTTTTCCCAAAGAAATACTCATAACAAGCTGCTTGTAATGTAATTTATTGACTAGTCACGAGTAGAAAAAGCCCTAGTGCTTAACATTTATTTAGTTAGCCGGGGAAATAAGTGTTTAGCGGGGAAATCCTTTTGACAATATTTATTTCTATCATAAACTAGCAACTCCTTAATTTGACCGTACCTGTCTAACTTGGAGAGCATGAGTGTATTGAACGCATCCACTTGATATTGATTTAATTAGAGAATATGTTCATGTCCCCAATAGCCACCAAGGTGTTATTTGATGATGTTATCATTGCGTTGTCAAAAAAAAAAGTGAAAAAAAACCCACGTGTTTATTAGTCTATGTCGTTTACTCTACTGTTATTTGCTTGAAAACTTGGCTACTTCTAGATTTTCTCCACATGAAAACATTCTGACCACTAGCACTTCTGCTGCTTCCATCAATTCTATAATCTGTATCTCTTTTTTGGAGATAATAATACTTACTTAACCATGGTAACCAAATGCTATACTTTTTTTTACGCCAATGCTGATTTTTGTTCGCATTGTTGCAAGTAATCATGTGTACATTTTTACCATTAGCAGCACCACTAGAACCATCAATACAAAGATTTGTAAACCTCTTCTGAAAAGAATAGAACAACCCGTGATTTGTATTTATCGGTATTTCGAAGAAATGTTGGTTTCTGTTAGCTTTGTTCCTTCTAACCAAGTGCACATTTTGTCCACTCCTTCCACCAGGATGACCATCCAAGGCGAAGCCGGAGCCTCGTTTTTCGAAAGATATGTATTTAGGCCTCTGGTAGATCTCTACCATGTACCTCTGAAAGTGCACAGGGTGGCAAGTCTCCATGTATATCAATAGACAGAAATCAGGTTGCCCTGTCAAGAAATTGAAGAACCTACAACGCGAATCGGCGTCGCAAAGGCTCCTGCATTCCTCTCGCGTTATATGCGGTCTTCCTCTAGGCCCTGTACACTCTCCTGGACCTCCCACCCAGTTACAACCGGTTTTCGTTGCTCCCTTGAAGTGTCCATTGCAAAAGACAAACCTACCGGAGTATACATCTTTATGACAACCCTCACACGACGCAGATATGTAATTGATCTGTTTGTAGCCAAAGTCGGGTATAGGACCCTTATTTCTAGGCTGAGCGCTTGATAACGCTAATAGGAATACAAACACAACGCATAATTCTGTGATAAGGTGCATCACGCGGTGTTTGGTTTAAAAATCGAGAAGAAATAGAATTTCGGGTAAAAATAATTTCTGGTGCGTTTTTCGTAAAAAACTTCCACAATTCGCTAATCATTATTGTACAATTTCTGTGCTCAAGAAAAATGGTCGTCGTGTATGTACTAAACATAATAAATAGGTCACTATTCAACAGTTGCTTAATAACGTACTTTAAGTGGCAGAAAACTCGCAAAAAAGTTGTATTTAGTCATGTTTTGATGACTTCTCATGAACATGAAGGTGCACTTTAGTAGCGCTACGAAAACACATTTTTCAATTCTAATTACCAAAACAAACAGATAAGATTGAATACTTTAGCAAAAAAACAATCGAATGGCAAAAAGAGAAAAAGAGTTATTTGTCTTTCCCTGGAATCGAACCAGGATCTCCTCGGCCACAACGAGGTGTACTAGCCAGTATACTAGAAAGACGCTGTTGTTGTACGCAGATGCTCTAGTGCTTTTTTTTTCGCTCACACTCAAGCATACCACACGCAAACAAATCACGTGCCATTTTTTTTGTTACATTATGATACATTTTATTTGTTTTTTATGTTTTTACGCATACAAACATGGTTATTTTCAAAAATTTAGCAAGCTTTTTTTACAACTTACAATTGCTAATAGACTTATGCTTTTTAAATATTGATGTGATTTTTTTCTGTTTATCTGGAGAGATATCATTATTGATTTTAAAATCAACAATACCAATTTTAACATAAGTTGGGTGATAGTCTGTAGATGATATATCTACTGTAAAAGCCCAATCAAATACAAAATCTTGGCGTGAAGGATCAGCCAAGTCATTAGTAGCTTGCCTCTTGGCATGAACAAGTCTAAACATCGTCAATAAAATGAAACAAAAAGAACGAAAAAAAATAAGGAGTTTTCTCCGAAAAAAAAAAAAGAGAGTGATTAACTTGACTTTGTTTGCTGCCTTGCTTTCGTCTTTTTACTCTTTTTAATTTAAAAAGAGCTCAAACAAGTCACGTACGTTATACACTCAGGTGTAACTCGGAAACTAACATTCCAGCTACCCTGAACATCCTTAACACCAATTGCAAGTTTAGGACAAATAGTAGCTTTAACACACTGAAACGCTGGGAAAACTTTCTCCTGAGTGATAAGCTAGTTTAAACCATGTGTAAGTATACCGTTAAAATAAATAGTTGGTAAAAAAGGGTTAAGGTACCTTTAATATCATTATAGTGCTTGGTTCTTTGTAAGTGTTCTTTATATACAAGTCGTGAAACAAGCGCTGCAACTGTTTCACCATATCACAACACTCGTCTTCGTTAAGGTAATCCTGTACAATATCTCGAGTACTAGAGTCATCTAATGCTTCAGCTAACTTCACTAAAGGTAAACCGTCAACACAAAGACAAAAATACAAAAAAAAATATATATCACGTGATAGAAAAGTAGCAAAAAAAACACGTGCAGACGAGTTGGAGTGGTGGATTCTTTGAGTTAGAACCACGAAATGTGATGTCTTGATCTGTAAAAATAGCTGTACGTTTAGCAAGACGTATGACCTAAGAAATCCGGTAAGTTAAGTTTAATTTCAATTTTTAGTTTTTTTTTCATTGGAAAGTTGTTGGCTGTTCAAGACGTACATCTGCAGCAAAACTACTAGTTTCATGCCAAAGTTTTGCAGAAGCCTCAATAAAATCTTGTTGCCATCTAGAAACATATTTCGGGTCAACAGTACACTTCAGAAAATCAGCATTGACATTATCTATTTGATCTTTTTTATTCTTCCGCTTTAACCTAAAGTAATAGATTAAGTCTACATTTCTGGTGAGCAAATAAAAGAACAACACTAATCATATACATGATCACCACAAAAAAACGTTGGAATACAAAAGAGATATCGATAACCAAACCAAAAAAGAAAAGATTTCAAAATCATATGACTGACTTTAACCAAAGTTTAAAAACGCACAATTTGTTCCAACCATCGAATACTGACGATGCGATATTAACTCTTGGATCTTTATTAACATCACCCTATACGAAAATCAACCTTTTTTCAATAATAATCTGGTATCATTAAGCGATACACCATAAAATCCAGACAAGATCAAAAAATCAATTCTAAAGCAAACAAAAAGTAAAACTAAACGTACCTCATCATCCGTATTTGAGGCTGTTTTTGAGCTTCTTATAACTCCAATTGCACGAGCAGAATGTGGCTTACTTCTATTCGATTTACGTGGAGTAGGTGCACCAAAAGAAGTCAAATCATCAACACTAAGTGCTTTACGAAGTGATCCACTCCTAGGAAGCGATATAGTGCTAATAGAACACATAGATCTTTCATCACTACTAGAAAAAGAACTCCATGAATCACTCAAGCAACGAACACGTGGTGAAGGCCTAAAAAGAAGTTAAAAAAAAGCAAGACTTAACTGTAAGAATCCGTACGGTTCTAAAGGATGTCTAGGCAATAAAGGTGATTTTGTTCTCGAGCTTCTATTACGCTCAATATGACTTATTGTAGATGGAACTCCTTTAGCAGCACGTCTCTTAGGACTTAAAATTGCTGTTCTAACAGGACTCTGAGATCTTAACCTTCTTCTTGTCTCCTCAGCCCATCTATCATTATTTCTAGTAGCACCACGAGAAGATCTTCGGTCTTTTAATGGCGACAGTTTTTGAAGTGTAGCATGACGTTCAGCTGCTGATGATTGCCCTCTATCAGATGTAGGAGGTCTTTTCTTAGTCGGAGACCGTCGTCTTTCAGACGCTGGTGACCACTTTTTTGTAGGAGATCTTCGTCTTTCTGATGCTGGTGACTTCTTCTTTAGAGAGCGTCTATCAGGTATAGGTGGGGGCTTTTTCTGAGGTCTCATCTTTACTGTATAAGTTTTTGGTTGTTCTTTATCGAAGGCGAATCCCTTAGTACTTGATATTGGTTCACTTCTTTCTTTTCTTGTTAAACCAGAACTTGCTTGAACCTTTTGAACATTTGAACCAATTCTGTTTCTATAAAACCGTGCATGCTTTGCATCACGTGATAATAAAGGTTTAGGCTCTAGCTTTGAAGTGTCTTTAAAATGAGAAAGTCTATCCAGTGAGCTTGCAAGCACAGGCGAAGACGAAGGGCTTGAACTTGCAGACATATTATCCGGTGTTTGAAAAGCTCTATATTTACGCCCTGACGTATCTGAAGCATGAAGTTTATTTGTCTCCCTCTAAATAAAACATTGGTATTGTACCCCAGAAAAAATAAACAAACAAAAACAAGAAGCGTCATAAACCAGTAAAAGAAAAATTAAAAAAAAAAGATGACTTTTTCGTTCTTTTTGTTTTCGACCTCATAGCAACAACACAAAATAAAAAGATATGTTAAAGACCGATATTACTTCTTTAGTATTAAACACATCTTAACAGTGAAAAATGAAAATGTATAAGGTCATTAAAGCTCAAAAAAAACACAACAAAAAAAATTCCTCGTTTTAGATAGTGTCGTAATATCTGACTTCTGGAAGAAACGCAAAACGTTCTAAATAAAGATAAAGAAGAAAAAAAAAACGACGTACCCGCTGTTTACGCGGTATAAAGTGTAGAGTAGCTGATTCTGAAGCATCTGAGAAAGATCTTTGACGAATTGATATGTCGTGATCCTGACGGACTAATTAGCGAGAGGTGCCTTTATAATGGTGTTGGCGTAGTTTTCATGCACGTATGAAAGTAATTTAGGCCTGATAAATCAAAACAAAGCAGAGATAGTTTTTTGGCGCCTTTGGTGGTATTGTTTGTATACCAATCAAATAAGAGCGTACCATAGTGACAGATGATCTTTCATGCGCAGTACCGCGCCGGTGTTTTGCCATTGGTGATGATCTAGCCTTGCTAACTGTCGCTAGAAAGACAATTAAGACTTTTTTGAAGGCATTGCAGCAATTTAACCAATTTTAACGTACTTGGCTCTCCTGGCGGGTCAGCTCCTGTTACAGCGTCGGGGCTTATCCACATACGGTTTGAGAGAAACCCCAAGTGTGGTGTTGGGTTATTTTCGTACTTGAGGTCTACAATAGGCAACGGGCGCGTGTATGTTATTGCGGACGGAAAATACGTCGTTTGTTATTCCGATGTACGAACGTCAAGCCAAGCAAGTGACTGTACGGCTTGTGCGCATTGGAAGTGGCCACCTGCGTTTTTATTGCCGAACGGCTCTGACCAGTATTTTTTTTTGGAAAGCAAGCAACTGCATAGCTGTATGGTGAGCACATATACTGGTCCGTTATAAGGCCTAAACACAACTAGGCTCAACTATTCGCTGGCCCAACGTATTCAATTCTAAGCGGTTTGGTTGCTGCCGCAGCAGGGGCCATTGGTAAAGTAGCGTTTGGCACTTATTTGGGTACTGAAACTGTTTTTTTTGTAACTACAAACGGTACTAAAGTACCCAAAGATGATTTGGCGTTGCCTGTGACAGTATGACGTACTTATGAGGTGTTATTAATGTTAAATCAAACTACAGGCAGCACTATTAGTGCGTGCAGTACTTATCCTGGCTATGGTCGCATGTAATGCCGTTATGATTAATTTTTTTGCTAAAGCAATGAATCTTTTTGGCACTGCACGAGCTGTGCGTGCGTCAAACGCTTTACCTTAATCTTATATACAACGCTAGGTAGTAATGAACAACGGTGTAAATTTTGTAGCAACAGTACGCCGTTTTTAAAGAGTCATCGTGTAACAACTCTTTGACGATATTTTGTAGAGCGCAATAGGCATCTTGTTATTCGGTGAGCAAGTCAAATCATCCTGGTATTGGGTAGGTGTAGGTCTTATACTGACAGGTGTAACTATTGTAAACCAAACAGATGCCAGTGTAGAGAGTAAAAAGAAAAAAGAAATTTAACACAATTTTTTTGACACTCTGTTTGAGACATTGTAATGTATCACGTGTGACACATAGACTTTTGTTTTTTGCCTTTAACTATATTTTTTTAATATGTACTACAAGTTATTAAAGGTGTATACATGGTTGGGTACTCTCTAAGTGGTTATCTTCGTGTTTTGTTTTGAAGAGTATATTTTACAAAAAAAACAATGTCAAACATTGGATTGATAGAAAAATTGTGTGCCTTAGAAGGCTGAGTATGTGAAATTTCCTGCTTTAACCAATAATTCATAAGCCAAAAAAACAGTTGCATTTGTTGGTATGGACCGCAACAAACAAGGTGTCACACCTGCGTATAATTTCTTCAAACCACCCTAAACCAAATTAGTTAAAAAACTTATCAATGTTGCTTTCTTTCTTTGAAAGTCACGTGTTACGTACATTTTTATAAATGCCTGACATAGTTTTAATTAAACCCTCTGGTTTTTCTGCAGTTTGTATCCGTGTTTTAACTACATCGAAAGGATATGTTAAGAACCATGATGCAACACCTAAAGATACTTAGTATTTTCCTTCTCTTCACATTCTTATTTTTTTCTCTCTTAAAAACAACTACAAACCTGAAGCTGATCCTGCTGCTATAATAGCTAGAGCTGAAGGCTCAGAGCTATTTGAAAATTTTTGAAGTTGCCTTTTAAATAATTCATAAGACCAAAAGTACATGCCTAGAAAAAAAAATTAATGTTACTTCTCTTTTCTTTTTCAAGCAGTTATTGCTTACCGAAAGAAGGTACATCTCGTAACCATGTAACAACTTGACCTTTCCATAGATGTACAACACCATGTCTATTTATAATATCTCTCTATAAGACATTAGACTAAATACAAGTTCCGCATTTAGCAGTTCAAAAAGAAACCAAAAAAACCCCAAAACATCGTTGCCTGACATACCATTAATGCTATTCCACTTATAGGTTTTGATTCAGCTTGCTGCATTTGTAGTTTAATCTTAACATGCTCCACAGGACATATAAGCATTGCGCTAGGCACCTGTTGTGACAGAATGTTAGAAATGTAATGTTCGGAATTTAGGCGTAGAAACTAACTACTAGAGGTAAAAAGTATTCGTACACCAACACCGAGTCCTGCTATACACGTTTGGGTAAGTGTCAGTGGCTTTGACACGTCACTTTGTAATAGCCGCTGCATGAATCCGTAGCTACCGAAAACAACCATATTATTGAGTGCCTCGCCTACCATAGGCGGTTTTACGCCTTTTAATAACCCAAAAACCTAGTTTTGAGTTACGGAACTAAGTACACAAACTAAAGTAGCGAAAATGCGCATAACGGGTTAGTATTACTCCCGAAAGCGCGTGTTTGATCAAATAAGCACGTACTGATTCTTTTCGAATAATATCACCAAAGGTACGTAACATTGTCTGTGCTACTCTACTATTTTGTTGTCGAACCTGTAAATACATTTAGGAGAGATATAGATGTTTCTTGAATATTTCACCTTTACAGTGTCCAAAGGATGACCCACAACAACAGATAAAGCGCCCTATATCTATTTTACGCTAGAAATTCTACATAGAAGCGTACTGCGCCACATCCGGCAAATAAATCAATTAGAGGATGTAATGACCTTCCATTCGCAGCAACATCGTCAATAGAGTCTGTTGCCATGTTTTAGATTACTGTTCCCACAATTGGCCTTTTCAGTTACTAATAACACCTTAACAACCCTTAAACGTATGAATTATAACCCCAAGCTTAGAGCAACAAGCATGAGCATGTGTAAGACTGGGCTATTTCCAAATCAAGAAGCTCAGCGTGCAATTTTTGTGCCTTTTGAAAGATGAACTTTACCACCTATTAACCGACTCCAGAGCTTTGTACATAAGTTAATAACGGAGCAGTCGCCCTCTTAAGGATTGTAGCTGTACCAATGGATTTTCTATTAAGTCAGTACTAAAAGCGCTCACGCTACCGGTGATCACGGTGCTATAATCTGGTCGCTAGTATTAATCAAAAAAATTCAAATAATAACAAACAAAGGAATTGACCCTTATCATCGACAAAAAAGATGATCGATAATCTCATTTTTTGCCGATATTTGCTCATCACTATGAGCATTCAGTACATTGTAATAAGCAACAAATACATTGTAACACCTGATAGCATCCATTTTTTCAAATATGAGGCATGGATATTATTCAGGTTATGAGTAACAACGAACTGAATAAGGTGATTATCGATAATCTTTTTTGTCGATAATCCACAGCTCAATTCCAAAAATCAACAAACTATGAAAAATAGAAAAAAAACGGAAAAAATTCGTATCATTTAGAGTGATCTAGTTCAATAATTTGAAAAAAAACCTCATAACTGTGGCATCAGGATCAGCACCTGAGATCTTTGTCCTACCGGTGTAGCGTCACTATAGTTGTACCATTATTAAATTTCAAAAAAAATTTGATGAAATTGTGACCTGAACTGTTAATCAGTGACATGTATTTATTCAAGGCCATATTCCTCCTCCTTCGCTTTCTTATAGCAAGAAACACAAGCACATACACACCATGAAATACTTGCTATTGTTATACACAAAATACATATACCACCAATGAAGGTAAAAATAGAGATTATAAGTAATAGTCCGAGCAAAGATAATCTACAACTTGAGTCTTGACAAGCGCTCCCGTCGTTACTACAGTTGGTCAATGTCATTAAAGAACTTCAAATATATTATATGTACTCTTTACAATAGTGACATCCAGGTCTCTTGAGACATGATTGTTCATAATCATTTGAACTGCAAGTACCTTTTTAAAGTGTCAAATCGAAAAAACTGTCATTTTGTCTGAGGAGAAAAAAACCCGTACAAAACACATCTGGAGCGTAAAGACACTTAGACAAGGTGCCGTTCCAGTAGCAATCTGATGGACAGGGCATCGGAGCGCGGGTGGTAGATACCGGCGCTTTGAATCTAGTTTGAGCGAAAGACAAACATACAAGTGCCAGAATTAAAGTGAAAGTCGCCAGTGTTGTCATATAAGGCTTGGTTTGCGTTAAAACACTTTTTTGGTTTTTTTTGGTTTTTTTTGGTTATGTACTGCTTTTGCCTGAGATGGCCTTCCAAGCAGGTACTGCGGTTATAGATTGGATAAATAAAGATAAAATACTAAGTCATCATAATTGTTAAGTGGTGTTGTCTACTAGCGACACGGGAAAAAAGTGTAGAAAACTGGAGAAGTTTGATATCGGGAGAGTTATGGGTCAGTATGTTGGGAAGTATTCGGGTTCAAAGGAAGAATCACACCCGTTGTTGTAGTCAACATCGCACTACAAACACAAGTATTTGAAACTCAGGAGTCTTTCTGCGTTTAGCAGTGACTGTTGCGTACCGCCATTAGTAAAGTAGCGCAGGAGCGGCCAACGACGTGAAAATTTTATGGTTACTATCGTATACATAACAAAATAACATCGATGACGTTGTCAGTGTATAGGACAGTGAATGCTAAGCCAATTTAGACCACTGTTCACTACAGTCAGGTCTATAGAAGTCCTCGTCGGGTAAATGAGCCGATCTTCACAAAACGTCATCCATTTGATGGTATCTCACAGTTCGAAAAAAAAGTCTGAAAAAAAAAACTAGCTTCACGTGCGAAGGATTTGAAAGTAGAGATATTACCAAAACGGTTTTTGCAAAACAATAAAAAATTTGGTTCAAGTCGAAGTCGTTTTTGAGTCGAAAATCACGTGTGTAATTTCTTACAACTGAGTGAACGCGCACGTCCACCTTCCAAGAGACAACACTCAAGGCGTACACATGTGTTTACAGCTGGTAATGTATTAGACATGGAGAGAAGAGTGCAATGCAGCTATTCATTTAACTTCAATTTTAACCAATTACCAGGACATTAAATGCATTTGTCTGCTTTTGGTCAACAACCAAGGAATGGGGGTAGTGCAATTTCCTTTGGAAGCGGTGGGTGTGATGCCACAGGCACCTTACCAAAGACAAGTCCAACCAAAACGGTTAAGCCTATTTTGTACAATGTCACTCCCAATTTGTAGCATGCACGTGACTTTCTGTTCTTATGCTCACGTTAAGTACTGCATGATGATATATTCATGGTATAGCTTGTAGAGTTGCAAAAGGGCTACTCATGTTCACAAACCGTCCCGGAAAATCAGGCTTAGAGCTATCACAAAATAGCGTTTTTTCAATTTCAAATCCCTAAGGATTCATATTTTTTTCAAATCTTTGCTTGTAGCCGTTGGCTTGGTATCCGGTTTTGTAGACTGAAAAAAAAAAACACAATGTGGGTGAGAAATCAATAGATGTTTTACTAGTTATCCATCGCAGAGATGATGTTACCAAAACTGTATGTGTACTTGCTTGCCATGGGTAATGACATACCAGTTTCTTTTATTGTTGGCTATAATAACATCCACTCAATACCCATTTCAGCAGCATCATCTTTTGTTATATGCTTTGTCCCTGCGAAGTGAATTTTTTTGAGGTGTTGTAAGTTTTTCAAACAATCTTTTGTTATCTTGCAATAATCGGAAATAACCCTAAGCTCCTCAAGATTTACCAAGTGCTTCACACTTTCATCTGATATTTTAGCACCATAATAAATACTGAGTTGTTTGAGATTGACCAAGTGCTTAAAACCGTTATCTGTAATATCAATACAGGAATCAATTGCAAGTTGTCTGGCGTTTGTAAGTGATTTTATTCCATCATCTGTTATTAACTCCCCTTTACTTATACCTATTGAGTGTACGTTACTAAGGTGTTTAAGCCATTCATCATGTGGACCATCAAGCGAAATATGATGTACATCTTTGAGTGCTTTTATTCCTTCAACAGTAATATTGGGACAGCGGTAAAGGCGAATAGTGTGTGCAGATGAAAGTGCTTTTAACGAGACATCTGTTATTTCTGCACCTCGAAACGTGATTTCATGAATCTTTTGTTTTCCTCCTTGCATCATTGCAAGTATACATTCATCTGTCACTCCTGACTGTACTAACTCTATTGTTTGAACACCACAAAGGCAACCCAAGTTACTTGCTGACAATCTTATATTGTAACACATAATTGCAGTGTTTTTAAGCAACGGACTTCCTTTTAGAACATGACAATCTGATGCCCTTGTAACGTTAGGACATCAAAGCCAATATTGTGCCGAATGATGTTATTAAACAGGTGAGATACTGTAGAACTCGTTATAAGGTCTTCTACATCTACATAGCGTAAAATATGTGTTAACGTCTCTGGTGCCAAGTCTTGAACTGATGTATCTGTTTTAAGCGTCAAAACTGTTGTTGCTGGTGGTGAGTGTCGAAACGGTGTAACTTGCTTCATTGTCTCGGATTCCATCTTGTTGATACAATATTACGCGTTTTTAGTTACTAGGAGGTATTTCGATAATGATTTAGAATTTTACTGGTACTTTACGCTCCTGGCGAAATTAAGGATGCGGTCACTTGATTTCTTCTATTCAGAGAATGCCTAAAAGAAGAAATCATGTGACCAAAACTTGTACGTAGGTTGATGTACAATAGGCAAGGTCAATTGACAGAAACTGTGATACCTACTCACAGTTTCCTAGGTGTAGGGTGAAAAACAAAGAAAGTACAATCACGTGATAATAGCATCAATTTGCTGGTAGTGGTCAGTTACGTGTATTTATTCAAGGTCATATTCCTCCTTCTTTTCTTATAGCAAGAAAACAAGCACATACAAATCCTACAATAGTTGCTATTGTTATACCCAAAATACATATACCACCAATGACAGAAAAAACAACGATTCCAGTCAAAAAAGTTGTATAAGATAATCCACAATTTCTACGTTCGCAAGTATCCCCATTAACCCCACTGTTTGTCAATGTCATTAAAGAGCTTTAAAGATATTAATATTATACGTACCCTTTACAATAGTTACATCCAGGTCGCTTGAGACATGATTGTTCATCGTGATTTGAAATACAATTGCCTTGTTAAAGTGTCAAATCGAAACACTTTGTGAGAAAAAAACACGTACAAAACACATCCGGAGCGTAAAGACACTTAGACAAGGTGCCGTTCCAGTAGCAATCTGATGGACATGGAGTACGAGTGGGGACGGTAGGTACTGGCTCATCTGTGCTATTTTGAGCGAAAGACAAACATACAAGTGCCACTATTAAAGGGAAAGCAGCAAGCGTTGTCATGTGGCTTTGAGATAAAAATGTTATTGTTAGTTTTTTCTTAGTTTATTGCCAGCCGTAGGTAATGCGGTTGTAGATAGCTCCAAATAAAAAGCTAAGTCTGCCTTGTGTTTAAGTGGCATTGTTTCACTTTGTTTTTTTGTCCACCTGTACTATGACACGGTTAATAACCCACACTTGCTAAGGCCTGAACCTTTAGCGATACGGGACAAAAGTGTAGAAAAGTGGAGAAGTTTGATTTCGGGAGGGAAGTGGTTCAAAAGGAAAAATCACACCCGTTGTAGTCAACATCGCACTACAAACACAAGTATTTGAAACTCAATACAACAGGTGTCTTTCTTACTATCGTATACATAACAAAATAACATCGATGACATTGTCAGTGTATAGGACAGTGAATGCTAAGCCAATTTAGACCACTGTTCGCTACAGTCATGTCTATAGAAGTCCTCGTCGGGTAAATGAACCCGACCTTCACAAAACGTCATCCATTTGAAAATCGGGAGAGTTATGGGTAAGGATGTTGGGGAAGTATTCGGGTTCAATGATCAGTGGTAGAAGCAAATATAACGTTGTTAGTGTATAGTACAGTGAATGGATGCTAAGCAAATTTAGAGTACTGTTCATTTTCTGAGAGCCTGTCAATTTGTTCGGAACAAGAACCCGACCTTTGCTCCAAGGTGTCATCCATTTGAAAATCGTCAATATTTGGTGCATGATGGACCGACAAGATATATCTTGTGTTCAGTTATAAATAGGACTACCAATTTTATCAATAGGATGCCTGACATGAGCTTCTGGAATTGGTCTTCGCGCTAACACGTCATAAGTAAAAAAGTAGTGTACTGACAATCAAACTATTCAACGGCAGGTTAATATATCTACCTTGTAACAAAATAATCTGTTCAACATTTCTTTTTTTATTGTACAATTGTTGCATTGCAGAAGAGCTGATAACCAAAGCAACTTTGTAGCTATCATTACTACATGATTAGTTTCCCTTTTGAGCTCAACCTAATCATAAACTTTAAGTCTAGAGATACAGCCCAGCACGTATTTAAAACTGTGGCTTTTTTTTCGGATTGGGAACCTTGCCCTCTCCTCTGAGCTTAAGGAGAATCTCACTATTTGGCCTTAGCCTAGCTCTGCTTATTGCTTGTGCACTAAGTAAAGATTTAGTAATAAAACCAACTAAAAACATAATCACGTGTCAATTGACATATTTACTCACGTGTTATTGGCAAGAGTATCAATAATATTATCGATTGTCGATTGATCCTTATTTTCCATTTGCAATGTTTTTGAAATGAAATGCTGCACATCGTCTATTGTAGCCTTTCTATCAAATTGAGATATAGCTGTATTATTGCTTGTATATGTATGCCAATATTCAATAACGTCTATATACTCTTGTGGTAGTGAGTGATGAATTGCTGATGAGTTTTTAAAAAAAGATATAACAGGTTTGTATCGTTTTACTATGCTCTTTATACTCACTTTATGGCAAGCATTTAATAAATTGATAACTCCATCTTCTGATATAGAGAATACAGGATATATAGGAGCTATATCTGGAAGCACAGTGTTTGTATACAACTTGACATTTAAATACTTTTCGGCAACTGAATGACAAATATCAAAATCACTGCAATCATCAAAGCTCAGATTGTCCAGATTTTCTATCTCTACTGATTCCTTTTTTGGATCTACTGTATCATTTGCAACATCGATATATATATTACCAAGTTGTATAGCATTTTGGAAGTACATATTTTTGAGAATGATGAAAATCTTTTTGAATATTATACCTTTTGATATCAACTCTTTAATGAAACACCACTTGCTAAGTTCATCAAATACATCATTTCTTATACTGTAACAATGTCCTATAGGATATAGGGAAGGGTCTATAATACCATATGTACCACTAATCGTCTCCGAACGGACGTCAGGATCAATGCCTTAAAAAGTCAATTTTCAGTGAATGTGAAAAGAACTACAGTAAAAAAAAGACTTGACGGTTGATGGATTTCGCTTTCTTACCTATTTTTTTGTACATCTGGGTATCGTAAATACTACGTATGTCTTTTACGTGCCTTTCAATTCTGTTTAGCTCTGGTGTAACATATATACGCGTTAAATACTCCTGATCTGTGTTTTTAGCATCTGTGATGACTTAGGGTCTTACCTGAGAAGGATTCAGCACAGGATCATCGTTGTAAGCTCTTTCTAGTAGCCCAGTGATAAAAGTGTCAGTTTCATCTTGGTTAGACGTTCCAGAAGCTTTTGCGGAGTCCAAAAGCCGAATAATATGCTGTCTGGATCGATTGCTGTTTACAACACTTAAACTTCTCGTTGATGGCTTTGTGTACGCTTTTACGCATGTTACACGCGCGCTCTGAGCTCTTGAGCCAAACAATCGCGAAATCATACTACACACTTTGTATACACGCAAAAGAGTTCTAAAATGCTTTCCATGGGACACTAACAAAGGCAGCTACAATAAAACCAAGTGAAGATAATAGGTTTAAAAGAAGCCTGGGTAAGATAGTTGACTTAAGTACAAATCAGCGCTTGCAGCTCAATCCTAAATACATTTACAATACTGGCCAGCGAAGGTCAACTCACCCTGCCTTGTGTAAAGATGCCCGGATTTATACTATCTCAATTATCTTAAGATATTCCGCATCATCTTACAACTAAACTCGTTGTTACACCTTCTCCTCAATCACTGACTAAGTACTTCTTGATTTAATATTGTACTAACTAGGTAGTAAAACTACATATCGGACGCTATTATATTCAGAACCTTGTACACTAAAATACACATAGTAGCTATACCCTTTTATTTCAAAAGCAACTTGGATTATACAATAAAGTAAAGAGGCTTACTGTAGGAAAGTAGCTACATTGCTGACTTGAGTCAATAAAATATATCAAACCTACTATTTACCCACCCACTCAATACCCATTTCAGCAGCATCATCTTTTGTTATATGGCTGCAAAGTGAATTTTTTTAAGGTGTTGTAAGTTTTTCAAACAATCTTTTGTTATCTTGCAATAATCGGAAATAACCCTAAGCTCTTCAAGATTTACCAAGTGCTTCACACTTTCATCTGATATTTTAGCACCATAATAAATACTGAGTTGTTTGAGATTGACCAAGTGCTTAAAACCTGAGTTCGGTATCATTTCCTCACGAAAGCTGTAAGACAAGCTCAGTTTTTGTCACTCCTGACTGCATTAGATCTATTGTGAACACCACAAAGGCAACCCAAGTCACTTGCTGACAAGTTTGTAGTGTTGTAACACATAATTGCAGTGTTTTTAAGCAACGGACTTCCTTTTAGAACATGACAATCTGATCCCTTGTTTAAGTAAAGCCTATCAAAGCCAATATTGTACCGAATGATGTTATTAACAAGGTGAGATACTGCAGAACTCGTTATAAGGTCTTCTACATCTACATAGCGTAAAATATGTGTTAACGTCTCTGGTGGCAAGTCTTTATGCGTAAAGAGCAGTTCAACAGCAAAGCTTTTATTCAAAATAATGATTCTTAAACTGGTTATTCAAATAAACTTAGTTGAACAATAACTTAAAGACCAAAGTACACAATATCAATGATGCCGTAGGCCCAGAACAGCCATGTCAGTAAATATTTTGGCAGGTGTATTATTAAACATGAAGCAACTTAAGGACGTCCTTAACGATCGAAATAAAAAAGGGAAAGGCAAAAAGTTGGGGTTTTTTTTTGTAACCAGGAACTGTATTACGTAAGTACAAAGCAAGGGGGTTATAGTTTGGGAGGTTTCTATGTACATGATATTGTAGGATAATTTTTTTTTGTTTAAAAAATCAGAGCTGTTGCTATTTCCTTGGGTAATACTTTTTAATCATCACCGACAAAAATTCGCTTGCTAAACACAAAAGGGTAAGAAGAAAAATAATAAATAAATAAAAAACCTAGAATTCTTGGTTTTTTCTTACCTGTGCGAACCATCTTTGACTTAAATTCTGGGGAGCGTAGTGACTTTCTCTCACCATTTATCACTAATATTACATAAGTATGAGCATAAATAGAAAACAAAACGTCAATTTCTGTTAAAGTTATCCGAATAAAGAAGACAATCGTTTTGAATCGTACGTTTTGTGAGTATGAAGTCTCTGGAAGCCGTATTCTTTTCAAAAATTGGTGGATTGGGCATTACTGGTGCATAAGACGCAACTCCAGCTTTATCCGCAATTACAATCCTACACTGATGTGAGCAAGGGTAGAAGAAGCAGATTTTGAAAGCAAAAAAAAATCAAAGTAAACAATACGTGCCTGTAGTGTGTTGATGGCATATTTGGAACTTTTTCTACAATACAAACTATATCTAGTACTGTGAAGGACAAATACAAAAAATATCAAGATGAAAAATATAACAAGCACGCAAGTAGTTACTTGACAACTACGCAGCTTCGTTAAGTGAAAAAAATGAAGAAAAAAGGATACGATTAAATTGATTTCTTAGGCATAACGGGTTAAATGGTGTTTTGCCTTCTTTAAAAATAATTACAACAACGTCATTACCTAAAAATATAATCAGAGAAAACCTTGACGCAAAGAGAGAAAAAAATGAGAAAAAAGCAAAAGAAAAAAAAAACGTGCCAATGTGACGCTTGCGCTCTACTCTCTGCAAATCTTTTTCTTGATATGGCAGCATAGTACTAACATGAAACATCACTTCATAATCTTTAACCTTCCAATAGACAGAAGACTCGCCTGTGGACCCCGCTAAAGCAATTTAATTAGTAAGTACTTCACTTTTAACAAAAAAAAAAGTTTCAAACAAAAAAAAACGCCTCCTTACTCTTGGTATCCAAGCCACCAGCATAGTCGCTCCAGCCTTGCAAGCTTATCTTCTTACCAATAAACTCTAAAAACTCAGTAAAGTCTGGGCTTTGCTGACAATTCGAAAACATCTCATCTTCGGTTTGACCCTAAGAAAGGTGATAAGCACAATATAATACAGCGCGTAAAGCGTGTTTACCTCCTTTGCGTAAAGAATACCAAACTTATACTTGATCATAATTTCTTTCTTTTCAAAACTAGCCAAGTCTATGCTTAGTTGTGTATCTCGTATTTGTTTAAAAACGTATTTAGCCAAACTAGGGTTAAGCGACTTTAATAACTTAATGTGGTCTTTGTTTGAATCAAAGATTATGCGTTGGGCGCTCTTTAAGAAAAAAACACGTTAGCATGATGAAAAGCAACGTATAAATCGCTTACTCGCTTTGTTTTAATGATTGCACGATATTTCTTTACTTTACCCTTATGTATAAACGGCTCTACTTCTACTGTCAAGCAAGCACGCTTGCTAGCCATATCTGGGTCTTCTCCAAGATAGTTTACGTGAGCTGTTTAAAAAAACGCGTAAATTAACAAATACACCCAAAGTGTCAAACACATACGCATGCCAAGTAGATTTTCACTAAAATAAGCAACATCGTCTTTTGGAAATAAGAAATCGAGTTCAGGATTTGTTGGTGCTCCAGGAGTGCCTAATTCTAAATGCCAGCCTTTAGAAATACACTCAGTGCCAAGCATTGCCCTTGCTTCAGCTGTAACCTGGTTTGATGTCTAGAAACCAATTTAATTTTATGAAAAGCACTTTGCTTGTATGCTACCTCTGGCCATGGTATACGCTCGTCATCTGGACCAGAAAGCCAATTTGCTTCCTTGAGGGCACTGTCATCTTCTTTATCTTGAGATGAGTGCATGGACGTGTTTGATGATGCAGTTGCGGCACCAGCTATAGAGTAGAAAGGTCAATACGTTCACGTAGAAGCCAATGAAAATTATATGAAAGAAAACGCGTAAAGGTTCCTCTAACTACTTACTACCATTATGAGCAATTGCATCTGCAATATCATTCGCCATATGCATTGCTGGCGTAGCACTCTTCTTTTTCCTATCCTTTTTTTTCTTCAACCGTGCGCGTATACCCGATCCCAAACCTAAATGTTTTCTTTGGTTCCCTTGAGAAGGTTTCTCTGACGATGAGTGCTTAGGTCTCGGATAAAACGCTTCTAAATTGAGCTTCGATAAGTCCAAATTTCCTAGATACTGTGTTTCGCCACTAGCAGATGTAACCTAAAAGATAAACGTCAACAACTACCCAACAGCAGAGAAAAAAAAATAATCAATAGAATATAGCGCCCATAAGTAGTGCGGTGATACATAATAATATAAAGCCTAGTAGATATACAATACGTCAAATATAGAAAAACACTAATTTTTGTAGAGCTGAAAAAAAAAATGGCAAAACTAAAAAGGAACACGCTATTTTGCTTTTTAACTAGTATAAGAAGAAAAAAATGACAACGATAATTTTTTTCCTTTTTTTTTTTTGTAGTTTGAACCATCATTTCAAAAAAAAAGGAAAAAAAAAACCATTGCATCAAAAAGCTTCTCTCTAAGTTAACCACGTGCGCCTTTCTGCCATTTTTGTTCCTCCTCTCCTCCTTCTCCACCTTCACCAATAGCTTCAGGATCTAAAGGAAATGCTAGCACCACTGTATTGCGTTTACTACGACGATGTTTCATACGTTGTCTTTTAGCAACAGCAGTAGCAAATGGTGATGACGGAGCAGAACCACCGCCTGCTCTCCCTCCTATAGCAATTCTAGAAGATATTGGGCCAGGTTTTTTCAAAGGGCGTTTTGGAATTACAGGTCGTTTTGGAACCGGTGATGTAGGTGCTGAAGAAGATCGTATTACCTCGCTATCGGCACTAATAACAAGAGAATTAGAAAAAAAAATAAATAAATAATAAAAAAATTGCATTAAATTGTTTTGTTTGTGGAAAGGGTGCTTTATACTTTCTATTTTGGCACTAAACCAATATAGTATAAAAAGAGCTACGTGCTCTACACGCGTACACGTTATTGTATGATCGCGATAGTTTCAATGGCCTGGCTTCTGGTAATTTCTTTACTGGAAGAGTAGAAGAGGTATTGCTTCGTGTAGCTCGATCGTTTTGCATGAGAGATGGCAATCGTTTTGGTACACAATCAGCTGACATTGTCTCTCTATAACGGTACAGTTAGCGTTTTTGCGTATTATACTCGCGTAAGATGACATGAGAAGGCGATGACCAACATCGCGAAATTTTATTAAATGCAGCGGAACGTATTTAATCGTGGAACAATAGTGCGTACTTGTCTGATGATAGCGAGCGCCTATTAAAGTTAAAAAAAAATAGATAGGAAATTTGGTAGCGGAATTATTCTAACTCTAGTATCAAGCGTACCTCCTACCACCTATTGCGAAGTGGCGTCCCTTTTTCGGAGGTTTTGGTCTGTTTGCCTTTTTATGAGAAGGTAAAGGCACTGTCACGCCTGACATATCGTCTCTTGTGAATTTTGATGTAATAGAACGCTTAACAATGAGTTTGTTGCGGTTGTAAGCTAATTTGCCAGAAGAGTTCACTCTACGCATTGCTGTCGCCCGTTTTGGCTGTGGGAGTGGTCTGGAATAGTTTTCAAAGTGTCTCTGAAACTGTTTGGGCGTCTTGGGTCGCTTTAAAGCGAATTTTGGGTGTCTCTTTCCATTGAATTTTTTTGGCACTCTGGGGGACTTTGCATGCTTTGGGCGTTGTTTGGGTGTAGGTAGAGCACGGTTTTTGTTCATCATGTACATTTTCTTTGGTGGGCGCTTACCCCATTTCTTAGGTGATCTATTGCCTAGTTTAGCCCACTTGGGGACCTTCGGTTGTGGCAACGGCCTTTTTGAAACATTTGTATGGTTTGGAGGTACCACCCGATTGAAGTGTCTGGGCGGATTCGCCGACATGCTGTTGCCTAGGTGATGCACAATAACATGCCAAAATTGTTTTTAATTATTCTGACCTTCTGCTCTCCACCGAATGTCCGAATAAACACTACAACGCTATCAACTGACCAAAAGTGGTATTGTGGTACATAATGTGAGCTTCTGATAACAAGGTACTTTATTTAGCAAAAAAAGGTATTGTGCATACAATTGGATAATAACATTATATTGGTATGTGCGGATGAGCACGTAGAGCTATTTCGGCATTTTCCCAATTTTCTAGCCCATTTTTCTTATACCACTCAACTAAATAAAAAAAGTGAGCACGAGGAATTTCCGCGGAGTAAGTTTCTAATTTCTTTTTACCTGTCTTTTTTATTCCTTCCTCCCAGTTTACTTTTTCTTCCCATCCAAGCTCTCGTAGTTTATTTGGGTTAATATTGTACCTTCAAAAAGGGTAAGCCAAAATCTCCGCATTTTAACAATCGGACAATCGCGTCATTACGCAAAGTTGTACCTCAAGTCGTTAAACGCTCTGTCTTCTACGTGTTCAATGTAATCAGCTTCTTTATCTCCTTTTCCCATGGCTTTGATGAGTGTTTTGGCAACATCAAGAATAGGAATCTCAAAATTGGTTCCTATGTTGTACACCTGGCCTGTGAACAAAAGTTAGTCTTTTCCATAAGCAATATAATTCCAAAACGTACCAAGAACGCCCTTGTGTAGGACAACATCAAATGCCGATACTACATCAGACACGTAAAGGAACGAACGCGTAACTGTTCCTGTTCCGTGAATGCAACTATGAGTACTTTAGTTTTACATCACATCAAGAGTTCACACAACAGGTGCGTTAAAGATGTACCGTACCATTTTTTGTTACGAGCAAGCAATCCAATGAATTTTGGGATAATTTTCTCTGGGTATTGGTGAGGCCCATAGACGTTGTTACCTCTTGTAATGATAACTGGAAGTTTGAACGACCTGTTTGTTGACAAAGTGTCAATTTAACGCGTACACAAGAATTACAATTTTAGAATTCTTCTCTTTTCTAGCTTACCTGTAGTAACTTTGTACCAAGTGTTCAGCAGCAGCTTTACTGGCTGCGTATGGGTTTGTAGGCGCAAGAACACCTTCTTCACTGACGTCACTCTAAAAAAACCAGTTAAAACTTTTTAACGTGTTTTGTAAGATAAACCACTGTAGTGGTTATTATGATTAGGAGGTTCGAGAGTAAATAAAGTGAAACGCCGCATTTTTAGAGTAATTTCGGGAAGGAAAAACTTTTAAAGCAGGTAATAGAATAGCCTAAAATTACGCGTACGTCGAAAGAGGACTCTCCGTACACTTCATCAGTTGAGACGTGGATGAAGCGTTTTATTCCAAAAGCTTTTGCCGCTTCTAAAAGTACGTGCGTCCCCAATACGTTGTTCTTTGTGAATACAATGGAGTTACCGAAAGAGTTATCTACGAGTAGCGATTAGAAATTTATTCACTTTTGTATTTCACTACGTTACATACCAACGTGACTCTGAGCGGCAAAGTGCATGATTGTATCGATCTTTTTGGTTTCTTTTCGTAAGAGTTAGCTCAAAAGAAGATATTGGCGCTCTACGTATTATACGTACTCAACAAGTGAGAAACAAGGTCAGCAGAAAGGATGTCGCCCTATTGTGTGTAAAAAATCTCGTCAAGCGTAAACGAAACACGAACCTTTATAAACTCGTAGTTAGGCATATTTGCGATCTCTTCGATGTTCTTCAGGCTCGAGCAATAATCAAGTTTGTCTAAGTTGTAGATATTGTAGTTTGGGTACTTTTTCACGAGTGCAATGACAACGTGGGAGGCGCTAGATGAAAATGAGCGTCAGAAACCTCGTTTACTTTAGTAGTACATAAATCCAGCGCCACCAGTGAGGAGGATGTTTTTAGGTGTGTAGGACATGTTTGGTAGTGCTAAACGAGAATAAAAAGACCTTTCAAGACTGTGTCGTCATTTCTATCGCAGTCGGGAGATTATATTGGGGTTTTGTTAGCCCCAATTTATTGTTTTTCTTTTGGTGGGAGACCGCAGAAGTTTGCCGTTAGCATTTGTAACTGATTGAGTTAAACTGAAGGTAAATACCGTTTTTGTTACGCCTTAGCATACCCTTGGCGTAGTAGTGGCGAAAGTAGAAGGAAAATAGCTTGTAGTGCGATACCTAAAATTGACCACGTATTTTTCACGTGCGTGTTATCACGAAAACGTTGGTTGAAACATGATCCATAGTTAGCGCTTTGTGTCAAACTCGAACACTAAAAACCTGTAGCCGCAAACCGGTTGAGAAAAAAGTGTTCTCAATACTTAACTACAATCATCATTCTGTAAACCTTGGACTAAAAGTATGTTTCTATTTCCGGTATGCGTTTTCGCTGTTACAAAAAAAAATTCTGAATAAATCAAAAAATTCACTGCTGCCGACAAGCAGTATCAGGATGAAGGTGCCTTTCAGCTCCGTGTTATAGGAGTTCCTTACCTGTCGGCACTGTTGACATATTGCTGTATCAGGATTTATGGCTGGATACCCGATTAATTAAACACCTGTAACGAAGGGTAACAGCAGTCAACAGTGCCCATTCTCCTTTAAAATCTCAGGATTAGTAAAGATAGCTAGGAGCGGCGGCACGTTCATTCATCGGAGGTAACGATGAAAGGCCAGGTTGTAGTTATTATTATGATTATTCCGTTGCTTTATAAACACGCTCAAATATCCATTAAATAAATTGTGGGCTAGCATTTTTTTGGTAATATCAGCTTTTATTTGCTCCATTGCGTTACATTGGGGCTAATGAACGGTTTGTACGTTCGTTTTACAAATCTACAAATACAAAAAATGTAAATAGATACATATCGATACAGTTCAAAGAAAAATCAGTTTTAATACTCCAAATATAGATAATGATGTCTCAAACGTGCTACTATACTATTAGTTCTTTTTTTTTCGCTTTGTATGCGAGGTAATTCAATTTCGTCGCTCTATGTACACAACAAGCAACAGCTATTTGACTCGGATGAAAGGACAATACCTTCTCGACCACTATGTGCAAAGCTACTGTAGTAGTATTGCGCCTCTTCGTTGTTTCAATTACTAAAAAAATGCTTTTCGAAACCGTTTAGACTAAACGTGATCGAAGAGTTTATTTACCCTTTTTTGGTCTAAACAATATACCCAAAGAGAATGGTCTAGCGTCAGCAGCATTTATAGAGGCGTGTTCATATTGTCTTGGCTACAAAACAGAATCTCGGTCTAAATCAAAAAATTCACTGCAGCCCGGTCAGCAGTATCAGGATGAAGGTGCCCGTCGAGTTCCGTGTAATAGGAGTTCCTTACCTGTTAGTGCTGTTGACATATTGCTGTATCAGGAATTAAGGTTGTTTACCCGATTAATTAAACACCCGTAACGAAGAGGTAACAGCGTCAACATACACCCTACTTCAGTAAATTCTCAGGATTAGTGATGAAAGTCAGAAGCGGCGACATTCAGACAACGTTGTAAGGGTTGAAAGGCCAGTTAAAGTTATTATTATGATTATTCTGTTGCTTTAAATACACGATCAAATATCCATTAAATAAATTGTGGGATAGTATTTTTTTGGTAACATCAGCTTTTATTTGCACCACTGCGTTACGCAGGTGCTAATGAACGTTTTATACGTTCGTTTTACAAGTATAAATGTACAAAAAGTGTAAAATTCGATTCAGTTCAAAGAAAAATCAGTTTTAATACTCCAAATACAGATAATGCATATTTCAAACTGCCCATAAACCCTTTGCGCTTGCGATGTTTATGCGTGAGAACGGGGTCAAGGGGTTCGGCGGTGTTTTGGTTCGCGAACCGTGCTACTAACAAGGTTCTTTTTTTTTGCTTTGTACGTAATTATTCGTACTCTATCGGCAGTGCTTGGTAGCTAAAAAGCAAGCGCAAAACGACAACTATTTGAACCTGGATGAAGGATACAACGCCTTCTCTACTGCACCATACGCAAATGCACTGCTACTAGCGGTAGAAATGGAGATTCTTTTGTTGTTGCTACTTAAAATGCTTCGTAACGTTTCGATCGACTGTCTTTCGTTAGCTCGTGTAAAATACCTATTTTCTTTCCTACCGTACAATGTCATGGCGTCAGCGCTTACTTTAAACTGTTTTAGTAAGATTGCAGGACAAAAACGTGATCGAAGAGTTTATTTACCTTCTTTTGGTTATATCACCAAACTGTCGCAAAATAATATACCCAAGAGTGTGGTACAGCATCAGTGGCATTTAGAGGCACTTTCATATTGTATCGGCCGTCCAAAACAGCATCACACCATTGAAATGAACATGGCGCTTTTACTACGCGATAAAACAATAATTAGCCAGCTAAACAATTGTTTCGCGTTTACTCGCACCTTTTCAGTGTAGAGCCCTTAAAAAAATCTGTTGTACCTTACAACGGATACGTAAGTTGTTTTCAGCCTATATGAACGGGTTTTAGTCTGGTAAACAAAAAGTCGTAAACGCTCAACACAATTTTCCGCTTAGTAATTTTTAAAATCTCGATTGGGCTTTACACCCACTTACACTTGTTCATAAGGGAAACTACAAGCGTCTAGGACATTTTTTAGTTCATGTTTTTTTTTGACTCTACATGAAACGTGCTTTGGTATTTTTAGCAAATTTTTGACATTTCGGTTATTTTACAAACTACCGTTTCTGGTTTAATGTCGCAGTCAATGCAATTTACGCTTTTATAACTTGCTAATTTTTATAAAAAGAAAGAACTGAAAAGACTGACATAATTCTCGTTACAATGAAACGCACACAACAAGTTAAACCTACAACAACAATGTCCTCGGTTCAAAAAAAGCTACTGGAGGAAGCAGCGTCAAACGACAATTGCACATTATCCTCTCTACCGTTAAAACCGATAGAAAGACTACTAGAACTGCTTGACGCTAGAGGCAAGCTTGCTTTTACGTGTCACACACTTCTAGATATTTGTAAAGAGCACCACGAGAAAGAACAACACGCTAGGAACAACGAAGACGCCGAACCAAACGTCATAACGCAGCGTAGTACTCAAGTAGCGCGTGAAACAAAAAATTCTGAAAAAACAGTAAACATTCGCAAAGATATCCTAAAAGACAGGCAAAAGCGACCTGTCTATATCTGGAACGTCGGTATGTCAACAAACTCGCCCTATTTTTTACAATTCTTTCGTTTTCTAATTCTTATTATTCAATTTTAGGCAGCAGATGCAACGTCGGTTCAATTTCTGACATGCCTTCCGAGATCGTACTAGAAATGGTCGCTAAGATTATGCTAAAAATACCCGACGGTGACAACTGTTGGTTTAATTGGAACGTATCTACATTTATGAGAAGTAAGGGCTTCAGCCTTAAGTGCTTCGTGCCTGTCGAACATTACGGAGGAGGTACTGTTTTTTTTTTTGATGAATTATTTGTTCTCTCTAATCGCACGTGTAGTGAGCGAGTATGATTTGGCCGAGTTTTCGCATAGATATTCAATGGGATGCTACTTAAAAGCTGGACGTCAATTGGCAAATGTGGCAAATCTTGTTGAGAAGAAACAAGGCTTTTTAGTTTCTGACTTCGATACGATGCTCAAAATTGGACGGGTTACTTTGTTTCAGCGAAACGTTGACATGAGCGAACTGTACAACAATATAGTTGCTCTCGAACAGGTTCTCAACAATCACGTGAACAGTGGTCGCTACGGTTCTGCCTTCTTCTTCAGAAGAGGCAACTTGTTTACTCTTGGCATGGTAGTCGATTCGGACTTTATGCTACAGCTTCTTGGCGCTAACAAAGAACAGTCAAAAAAGTGGATGGCACGCCACGCCGAATATAAGGAACCTCAAAGAAACTACACTGTAAGATATAGGAGCTTCGACTCAAAACGCAGAAGCCAAAAAGGTTCAAGAAGTAGCTACCAAAAATGGTGATTGTAGAACTGCGTCTGTCTTTTGTTTGTAACCCAGAAATAAACTGTAATTGTTTTTTGTCTTTTAATTTGTGTACTCGGTACCTGTTTGGCGTTTATAGCGCCGTCAATAGCGAGAAAGTCCCTACAATCGTGGTTTGTGTCATTTTGAGTGAAAACTGTAGGACCAATGAACGTTGTCAAAAATTAATAAACTCATACTGTCATCATTGCTTTTGCTTCTTAACGAATGCGCAATGCGTTTCTTATCAGTGAACTTCAGTTTTTACAAAACTTTTCGCTTTCAAGTCGTTTTCTCTTCTCTGATTGAGTTTAAGTCGATTCAATCACTCTACAATATATTGGTAACGTAACACTACGCAACGCTAATCTATTGAGCGTATGTATAGACAAACAAACACATAATGTCCTTGATAAACTTTGCTGACGAGCGTTTCGGTACGTAATAAGCGTTTTAAAACTATATACATGCTATTTGAGTGGCAGTGTGCTCTTTACGCTTGTAATTTGCTACAATCTCATAAAAACTTTACGAGGGCGCTTAATTTTGTATTTCGGTGTCAGAAAACGCACTACTGCGAGTCTAAAAAATAGTCTTTCTACAACGAACTTAGAATTCTAACCTTCTACCTATAGAATGCGCCGTTAGTACCGAATCTGTATATAAAAACGGATACGAACCGAAAAACCTCATTGCTTCTTCAACTGGTGCCAAAAGTCAAGGATTGATTTTAGAGCCCTTCATCAAACCGCCAGTTCATATTACGTTCAAGTGGAAGTAAGTCGAAACACGTTCAAACCCTTTTATTAAAATCTCAATAATTAAAAAAAACCGTCTGATTATCATTGCATTTCAAGGTTCCCTATCTCTTTAAGAGCCATTGACATCTTCCCTCGGATATCGTCACATTCTTTACAAGTCATAAGGGTAGAGATAGCCACGACATCTCAGCGCCAGTATAAGTTTGTAGGGCAGTATGGCGACCTTCATTTAATCGTACGGTTTTTTTTTTTTTTGTTGATGTTTTGTTGACCGTTTTTAGCGTCATGGAGCTTGTCTCAGGCTGGACAATCACATGTTTAAGAGTTCCAACTATAAAGTACCTGAATCAAATGGATGCAAGAATCTACGTTTCCAGCAAGGTGTATTCTACATGGCTAATGTCACAAGTGTTAAAATAGTCTTAAAAAAATGTATGTCCAGAACTTTTTTTTCTTGGTATTTATTAACAAACTGACTTCTTCTCTGTTTAGTTCACAGATCAACTTGTGGTGTATTACAAGCTGTTAATATATGGGGATGGGTGTCTCCGTCTTGTAATAATGATATAGGCAAACAAATCATGCAACGTCATGAGCAGCATCAGCGTCAACAGCAACAACGATTTAATTCGCAAAACTTTCTTCCTAACGCTACTTCGGTTTTAGAAAACGTGCGTACATATGCGACAGCTACGCGCATCAGAGGTTTTTTAACTTTTCCCCTTAGATGATGCCTCAGCTTCGTGGCACATCGTCTAGCGCTGGAATGATACCACTGAACAATAATATGATTACCTCGGATGGTAACATACCGAAAGCGTATGTAGATCCAATCACGCATGCTCTGATGGTTGCACCAGTCTTGTTACCATCAGGACACGTTGTAGACCAGAGTACAAGTACGTTTGTTTGGTTGTTTACCTTTTTTCTTTCTTTGTTGAAGCTTTTGCTTTTCTTACGTTGTATTAGTTAATAGGCACCTTATGAATAAGGGTACAAACCCTTTCACAGGCGTACCTATGTATATGTCTCAGATTCAGCAGCACACGTCTCTACGCCTTGAAATACAAAAGTTTTTGGCTGAGCGACGGTTTAATAACGAAAGAAACATGCCAAGTGGCAACACTCATATGCCAAACTCTCCTAGGCGTACGTGTACCTTTTTAATATCGTAAGAGCTAGTCTAAACAGTTTTAGGAGCAAACATGGCGTCTGGTACAAACAATCCGTCGATCTCGCCTAGATCCGGACTTCTACACTCCCTGGCGCGTCCTAGCAGCCCGTATAAGTTCCCTCTTAGGGATCAAGCTTCTCATAAGCGCAAAGCGCGAGCAAGAGGTGGAGACGAAGGAGGTATTCATCCTCAAGCTACGGCACTTTCACGAGGAGGCCGTAGTATTCCAATGTTCAGAGGATTAAAGACCAATACTAATAAGAGAAAGAGGAAGCGTGATTCTGATATGGATGTTGATGATGGTAGGCAGCCTGATACTGATGAAATCACTCAAGGTACATTTTTGTTGCTCGTTTTTTTCTTTGAAAAAAATCAATTACCACGTGCCTTATTGTTGATGTAAGACATCAACAAAGTTTGGCAATAAAAGATTGTTTTATTTGGGTGCTCATTAACCCACAAACCGTTATAAATTTCTGGTTATTTCACTTGAATTGTTTTTTTTGCTGATTTTTTTTGAAGATTTTAAGCGATTACGTCGTCCATCAATGTGTGGCATCTGTGAATCGTGTGATGCACAATGTATTTTAAAATTTCCTTGTGGACATGTTTACTGTAAACCTTGTCTATTGGGTAACACGAGTAACCCTACAACATGTAAATACTGCACTACTAGCTTTGCATATTCTCAAATAAAGCGTGTACATTTAGTATGAAAACCTGATGTGTGTTAAGATTTCCTGTCACGTGTTCATTCTTTTTCTTTCCACAAGGTAATGACATTAGAAATTTGTGGTTTGCTATGAGCTTTGTGTACGTTCAAGTTTAACAAAAGAGCTTAGAAGTTTGTGTGGTAAGTAAATTTATTTGTGGTTGCTTAATCTCTATGGGGCCACTAGTTGAGTGGCTGATACTGCGCGCTATGGTCCAATTAGATTTATACCTACTACTTGTTTATTGTACCTTCCTGGGAGAGAATGGCCGTCACCTAGCCGCATAAAGTTAACAATGCATACCTTTTACAGACGTACCTAATGGAATAAACACAGACATTGTAGCGAATAAATTGAAAGCAATAGCTATGACAGCACCAGAGAACATCTTAAAAGAGTCAGCTAATGATGTGTCTTATGTTGAAGCAGTACATACCATCTTACCGTCATAATGCCAGTGAACGTAAGGGTTGTCGAAACCAAGCTCTCCTATCTCATATGCTGCAATCTGTTAATCACGTTTTCTGTGACTGACAACTTACCAACGCATGACGCAAAGCATGCTGACACGAAACTAAAGAATACAATCAAAGGAATACAAAAGTACTTTTCTGTAAGCGCTAGTACTAATACTACAGTGAGGCCACATGTGTTCAATGAAAACCCAAAAATTTGGTCGAAAAGAGACATACCAAGGTAGAACAAACAAACAAAAAAAGAGGCAATAGTGAGGCCATAGTATGGCGTCGTAAATGCCATTGTTAAAGTAGAAGAAGGAGCAGATATACCAAAACCAACATTGAAGATAGCAACGCCAACTAAAGACTGTTAGTATTATGTTGTAGGATTACCCATAATGTACTTATAAGGCCAGCTATTACAATAGTACAAAAGAGTACGCGGTTTCTAACGATGGCCATTGTGAAAAAGGTGCAATCTAATTGTGGTATTAAATGCTTGTTCGCTTAACAAGTAAACTCACTGGGTTCACTGCGGGTCACGTACTCCCACGCACTTACAATTATATGCTGTTTTTATAGGTCGTAATTTGGCTCGTTGTTACTACAGTACAGCTCCTAAAGAAACCGGGTTAGTGTTGGTTCTGGAGCCTCAGACAGCTACGATTTCTAGAACGACAAACCATTCTGGGTTTGTTATCACATACCTTACTTCAATTTCAACCTTTTGTCGGGTTCAGTGCAAAATAGATAACTGTAGCGTCTGATTTGATACCAGGGCTTTAGGTAAGTATGTTTTCATAATTAACACGTTTGCGTTCTCGTCCACAAAATGCCCAGCTAAAAAAACCTGATTTTAAAGGCGTCCGTTAGTGATACATGTAGTTGGAATATATAGAAGCATTTAGTTGTAGTACTGTTGGCGTAGATACACTTGGAGGTAATGTTGTATAAAAACTGTTTTATTTTCCATCATTTTGTGTTACCGCATTGTAACGTTCTATAATCCCCACTTGAGATCACGTGTTTGTAGATTTGCGAAGCCTTGTTCATTTTTGAATGATATCTTCTTTCATCTCACTGCTTTCAAATGAAACAGTACCATAGCTAGCTTTTGTTTGATATAGATCTGAGTCCTCTAGTGTATTGTAACTTGTTGTGTACTTGTATGAGTGCGTCATATCAACTACCAAAGAGGTTGAAACAAAGAAAAAAACCCAAGAACTTAAAATAACAAAACTGTTCAAGTCGTGTATGTACCTTGTGTGTTTTGGCATGATCCAGCAAAGAATATAAATGTACTTACCAAAGGAAACATAAGATGTGTTAATTGCTCAACATTGCGTAGGTAGTAGGGCTAAAGGGATTATTAGCAAGTCAATAGTTAACAATTGATGAACAATAATTGAACATTGTCAAAACGTTGATTTGCTTACTTCGTCTAAGACATGCGTTACATTAATGATATATTGTACAACTGTTGGTGCATAACATAGTAGAAATAATATGGAATATCCAAGAAGCTTAAATATTATGAGCATGAGTACACCATTCGATCGTTTTGAGTTCATAGAATCCTAGAAAAAGTAAATGAAAAAAAAGTCATCACTGCGACATTTTATTAAGATCTGTGTACGTTGAACCTGATTTCGCGTCTTATCATCACTATTGATTTAGTGTTCAGTATTAATATACTAACAACTGATAAAGTAAATGGCAAAGCCACTATAAAACCAAACACCTAAAATAGATGATCCTTAGCCTGTTATGTTTTTCAAGTTTTTTCATACAAAGTGTGTTCTAACGAATTGTTGAATATGAAGCACCTGGATTGTGAATATATTAGTCAAAGGGAGATGCTTATAATCATGTCTCACCCTGATCCTTGCTCAAGTCCAAGAGTTTTAAATAGAAAAGGAATCAAAGAAAAAACCATTGGAAATACAATCAAAACGAATAAAATAAGCTTTTCCACTCTTCTCAAATCCTTCCTAAATATCCCAGAATTAATCAAATCACGTGATTTCTTACTATGGAAATACGTACTCATGATGAGTTAGAAAATACACGTTGAGAGACATAGTGACAATGATAATGCAGACAGTAAGGTTAGCATAAACAACTGTATATCCAGCAAAAGAGCAAAGCCAATCTAAAACAAGAAAATCAGAAATTCTTGTCTACTTGTGACATGATTGATATGCGTTTTACGTTTGATAGGATGCGAGAAAGCAACTATTACAATAGTCTAAAAAAAGCACGTGTCTTCCACTTGAAAACTTGAGAAAACAGAATTCAAAAAAAAAAAGTCTGTTTTAATTAATCAAAACGCTACGTACCGTTTTCTCGAATAGACGCAATACCAGATATTATTTCGCTTGTAGAAAGTATACCATCAACAATAGAGAGATACAGAACGAGTCTCGTTGAAAACACTCTTATATTACGGCAAACAATGACTATAATGAACATACACATTGACGAAACCAAAGAAAGAATACCAACCAATATTGTCGCCAGAGCCAACGCAAACTGTGTAGAATCCATTTCTTCTGTATCCACTGTCATTTGTGGACTTCTTTAGAGTACTTTGTTGCTTATACGTAAAAAAGCACGTGATTTTGGACGTAAGTTAAGTGAATTGGAACTGAGAAAAGCATCTTGACTTTTTGAACCTTAACACTCCTGACACGTGATTCAAACTGCTAGATGATACTTTTTATAGTAGATCTGGTACACAACTTGGCAATGCGAAGACTGAGAGATACAAAGAGTATTTGCTAACAGAACACTTGACAAGTTATGAACACTCTACTTAGATTATTGCATAGTAAACTGTACTACTTACAGGTTCCCCTGAAAAGGTAGTACATACGATATCAGGGAAATTCAAGGTATGTCAAGACTGTACTTAGTAGTGCCTTTAACAATAACAAGGTGGCTACGTGATGAACCAGTGGGCATTTTGTACAAGGCGCGTTTATTCTCCTGTACAAAAAGGCAGAAGGATTTGCTTTAACGCTTATTTAAAGTGCGCTTATCTTGTTGTAATATTGACACTTATATCACTTTCTGTTCTTGTAACCAATACCTGTAACAAAAGTAAATACATAACAAAGGGGGTATTGCAAGTTGCAAAAAAAAAAAAATAAAAAATGGCATATTACTCACCATCACATTGAATTATGTAGCTATTTCCTCTCTTCCACTTATTATCTTCTTCGTCATCCACTTTAGTTACAGTGAATTGGGCCTAACAAAAAGTGATAAGAAAAGGGCAAAAGAAGAAAAAAAAAAAAAGAAAAAAAAGGAGATTGATCCAACGTTGTTTGTACCTTTGTTAGTAGTGAAGTAAAATGGATAGATGTCTTCGTATGTCCAGTTAAAGGTCCAGTACGTATACGAGATGTTCCACCTGCCAAAGCCATTAAGATAATAAGTTGATCTTGAAGATATTCATCAACACAACCGCCATCTTTAATATTATCTATCAATTCCTGTGCAGCTTTTTTACCAACAGTTTCGTCCTTGGTACCTTCATCACTTTAAATAAAATACAATCTATAATCACCACTTACGTTTATCACCAAGCGCTGAACCACCAAGAATACAACCAGTTGTAGTTTTAGCCCAAATGCTGCAGGAAAAGGATTAGGAGTGACAGATTCCGAAAAAGAAAAATAATTCTTGAACGTACATGATGCCACTACCGTTGCCAAAGGCTGCTTGTGGTTTTTCACATGTTAACTCAATCTTTGCTTGTGGGAATGCACCCTTCAATTTTTCTACAGCAGGTTCTGCTATGCGTTTAGCGACCTAAGAACAAAACACGTCAACAATTGATGTTCCTTCATTTAAAAGCAATTTAATGATAACTCATTGTCACCTACCCTTTCAGGAAGTCTTCCAGCAACATAACTGTAAATATGAATAGTATCTACTTCGCCTAGAAGAAAAAAAAGTTATTAATACAGAAGCAACTGAGAAAATTTTAAGAAAAAACAATAACTGTTTACAAACGCTTTCTTATGAATTATGTAGTCATGTGATATTATCGAATAAGTTATCAGGTGCAAGGCAGTTTTATGAAAAAAGAAACCAACTATAAAAAGAATAGGCACCTTGTTTTGTCATAGAAACTGGAGTCAAGGAATGACACGTCTGGCTTTTAATAACACAAACACCACCGCCTTTTGGATAAAATCCTCTTAACAAAACAGTTAAGCATAAAACACTTGGAAAGACAAAAAAATGTTTGACAGACATACCTTTTAACAATATTGAAGTCATACTTTAACCCAAACCGTGCAGCAATCGGAGTGAAGACCTGAAAGGCAAAACATCAACAAAGCAAAAATCAAGTCAAAAAAATGTCATTTTTTTGTGCATACTCCAGTACGTCACATGCAAAGCAATACTACTGATAACGTACATTGATGAAGTAGTCTGTCTGCGGCGCATTAGAGGCATTTGTACCTCCCTTGTAAGTGACTGTAGTTTCACCTTTACCAAATATAAGACAAGGAAGTGACACTTGCACCAAAAGGCATACACTCCTATTGGAAGCGTCAGTGAGAATAAATGTCAGTATTTTCACAGAAACGTCTCAAGCACAACAAAATTGTGCTTATGGAGTACTTTAGCGTAATTTTACGCTAATGGTGAACAAACACGAGCGAATGACGCGTTTTTAGACTTTTTTGCTGTCTGATGTTTGTAAATATAAAGCGTACCCAGCTGTGCGTGTATCGGCAGTGTAGACTCCAGGAGAGAAGGTTTTTGGAGTGAATACAATTTCAGAGCTCTTTACTGCGCCTCCGACCAGGCTATAAGCAATATTAGAGTAAACCAGTACGTATGAACGGCGCTATTCTCGCTAAAATGTAAACCAACTACGCACTCCCCGTTAAACATCTGTGTTACGAGCTTGATACCTGCCAAGTGCTGAGCGCGAAGCCCTATTGACAATTATCATTTATTGATCGATATCGGCGAAAGAACCGTTTTATACAGCCGCATAACGGTAATTTACGTACCAGGATTGTTTCTCTTGGCTCTAATGTTGATAACCTTGATAGGTTTATTCAACAACGCTGAAAGCGCCACACTGTTGCGTAAAACTTGTCCACCGCCTTCAAGAAAACTACCATCGATGAGTACAGGCTCTGCCATGGCGAACAAACTGATTTAGATATTAGTTCAAAAAAACGACCAGAATTTTTTCGGCGACAAGGTTTGAATTTGACTGAAATTGGTTCACTTTCTTTCTCCATAAAAGGAATGTTTTGATTATGAAATTCTAACCTTGCACACGAACCATTCACCAAAGAATTTAAAAATCAGTTTAAACTATTAACATAGTACCAACAACGCATAGATTGATATTGTTAAGGTCTTATTTTATGGATTAAGTTATTACAAGTTGTGCATAAAATAAAAATCTTAAAATCATTACAACAACATGGCAGAACCCGGAACATACAAGAAATCAATCTTATTTACACTACTAAAAGAAAACAGTACGTTAAAGAAGACGTTAATTAAAACTTTTGTACATTTTCTTTCAAAACTCTGAATTCCCTAATAAAAAACTAACTGTTATACTCTTAGGCGTTACAATGGTAAAGCAAGAAGCGTATGACCTAATCGATAGAGCTATTCTATCTAAGGTATACAGTATTTATTTCTTTAACACATACAAACTGTTACACTGTAGAAGATAGACATTATAGCAGTGTACGACTTGGTTCTGTTGATCAATCAGTTTCCGAAAAAATTGCCCGAATCTGTTCTCAGTAGAGTTTTACCTTTGCTTGATAGCTCACGTGATAGAACAGTAACTCATGCTCTTCAAGTGAGTGTTTTTTAACTCGTATCCATTTGATTTGACGATTTTTTAGCTACTTGATGAGTGCGCTACTAGCTGTGGTTTCCATTTGCGTGCATGCTTTAACGATGAGGTTCTTGCTTCAAAAATCGGAGGACTTGCGTTACAAGTACGCGATCCAAAAAGCTTAAAAGTAATCCTAATACTAACTGCTGCTTTATTTAGTCATACAGGTCACCATCTATGTATGTAGAAGCACGCCGGTACGTTTGAAAAAAAAGGTACTTTTCAATCTCATTTTTTTTTTTAGCATGGTATTGACTTGGGGTCCAATGCACGCAAAGGTACGTATTTTCTGGTTTTTTAATTCTTTAAATCAGTCAAATATATACTAATCAATCGAAGGAACTTGCAAATTTCAATAAGGTCTACACCATCCTATTGGGAAAAGGCGTTCATTTTGATGCGGCGAATTATCAAGATTTTAACCGAGTTGGAACAATTTCTCCTCGCCTTCAACTTGCCAAAGATGCACGTGAAAGTACTTCCTATCACTAACTCTAACCTCATAATTAGAAATACGTAAAGAAGAACAAGATTACGAGTGACAGATCAAAGGTAGAATTGGATACACCTAGTGTATCGCCTCGATCCAAAAAAGGAAAAACGAAGAAAAAGGATCAAGTAAAAGACAGCGTGATGTTCGAACATTTCAAGCACTTGCACGGTTGGGGTGAAGAGAGTATTACTACCAGAAGGAAAGAAGACTTTCACTTGAACCAAGAACCAAACCGTGCCCGTGCAGTAAGACAAGATCGCGATCCAGAAATTTACGGTTCATTCCCAAGAAAACGTGGACAACAACCAAAAAAACACGTTTTACCACGTCTTGATATGTCTCCGCTACTGGAAAACAAAAAAGCAATTGATTTGCTCATGTAGGTGCATATACCAATTACATATCTGTTTTGTTTCGATGTCAATACCTTTTTGTTAAATAAACTTGTTAAATTATAAAACCACTCATATACAATCACTCTCTTCCTTCTTGAAAAAACAAGTACCCGCGCCAGTAGCCAGCAGCATACAGCGTTGGAGAAACAAGCATTGCACCTTAAAGTCAAGTTGTACGCTTAACACGTGACAACGTGATTTCAATGACATTTTTACATTTTTTACAACAGCTCCTTGTTGTCGACAATTAGATGTAGCGTACACGAAATAACTTTATACAGATGTTTTTTATTAAAATTTGTCTTTAAAGGGCGTCCACTAATATTTTTTTTTCGTCCTTTTTGGTTTGCCAGTTTAAAACTAGTTATAGTTTATACGTATAAGCACATTTTGAAGTTCTTCTTGTCTCCTCTTTAATAGATGTAACAGAAAAGTATCAGTCTCAGGAGCTAGTGAAGGTGGATTTCGAGCAGCGACCTCCTAAGTCACATGTAAGTTGTTTAAGTCATTATAGGGTTTTTTTTGCGTGTTAGAGAAAAGGGAGTTGTTCACGTACGGCTGGAAGGGACTGTAGTACAGCCATAATTTCTTTATCTAGTTTACAAACCGTTCTGTACGGCCATTTTCTACCACGAACGGCTTCTTTCCAGCGCTTAGAAAGGGTTGATGTTGGAATACCAATCTTCTGTGCAGCTTGTTTTTGAGGCATATTCAAGTATGGTGTTATGTCTAGAAGTCACAAAATTCGTCAGCAAAAAATACCACATTGAAGAAAATGTCACGTGTCAAGTGACAGTTTTTTGGGAGATGAAAAGTAAAATTCGAGAGTGATTTTGTTTGTACCTATGTATCCCATCTTGCCTCCAGTATCTGATACACCAGCCGGTGCATGTGAGAATACATTAGCATCTGTAGGCATTGTCTGATAATTCCCTGGTGTTTGTGCTGAATTTGGCGCTAAAACAATCTAGAATTTCATTAGAGAATGACGGGCAAAGGATACCACAAAAATGATGAAAACGAAAAAATCTTGCGAGTGTTGTACTTCTATTCATGCAACATCCGCAGAAACACCTTACGTTAATATTTCGCGTATACAAACAGTATTTTCAAGCCGTGAGGGGGAAAAATAAAGCCAAGAATTTTGAAGCGTAATGTTTGCAAAAGATGAGAAATTTCAGTCGATTTTTTGATGAAATGGTAGATTTGGTTGATTTTAACGTACTGCTTGAGGGACTTGTACTGTATTTGGCACTCCGCTCTGCGACATTGTCTGAGACATAGTTTGTTGGGTGTTCTGGTGTTGCATAGAACCCGGTTGAGGTAGTATTGGTGGGTTTAAGCGCGTATTACCGTTGTTTAACGTCACAGCGTTATCTGAAGCTAAAAGTTGTTGAGACTGGTAATGCCCTTGAACTGATGCCAGCGTAGGCTCTGGTGCATTAAATGATTCGTGGTGAAGTTTAGAAAGAGCGGGAGGCATTGTCATTTGAAGTGTCTGGCTGCTAATTTCATGTTGTTTGGGCTGTTGTTCTTGTGTAGTCGCCAATACAGGTGAAAACGGCGAGTTCTCAGAAGAAAATTGCGTAAAATTACTTGTGTTTAACCGCTGTTGATTATTATCGTGTGTAGGCAAGTCTTTCTTCAAGGTAGCGTGAGGACTAAAATTCATCGGTAATCGTGCTATATCAGGTTGTTTCGATCCAGGACTATCCATCAGAGCGGTATTGTGCTGTTTTGATGTAAAATGTAAAACAATTCGACAGTGTCACTTAAACCCTTTCTATCCCCTCGCAAGCCCTCCTCTTCGGCTTGTATTTTACAACGTTCAAAAAGAGATCTAGTGGCGTTTCCGAAAACATAGCGAGACAGAAATTCAACGGGTTTTGAAATAAAAATCTAGTTGGCATAAATCCCACACCATTTCAACTCATCGTTTACCCCTTCATGCAATTGCAAGGTACCAAACAGTCAAAGCGCCGTTTGTGCTAGTAGTTATGACGAAATCACGTGTTGTAAGAAGCCCCTTTTGAGCAAAAGCTAGTCCTCTTAACGCCTGCAATCAAGCTTGTTGCAGCTACTGAATAACGGAACTGTACCTTGCAGGCTTTTTGTACTGCACTGCCTCAAGAATCACTTGTAGGCTATTCTCGATGTGTTTGTGATGAAGGCATGCAAATATGTACGCGTACTGGTGCATAGTGAAGGTTTTTAATGTTATTTTACAGAAAATACAATGTTTTTTGATTTGCTTACTCGCTGTTGGTGTAGTTAGCACGGCCAATATCAATTTGATAGAAAGCATCTTGTTCTGAGTCTCTAGACTCGAGTGTTGGGTCATGTTTAACCCCATCATTATATTCAGCTTCCAGAACCTCTTTGTACACTTCTGCGCGCATCATTTCATATTCTTCTTGCCTGCCAATAAACAATCTTGGAGAGAGCAAATGGGCAACAAGCATGCCAGTAAATAAGCCAGTAGCGAAACGCATGGGTGTGGTTCTGAAAACAGCCCATATTCCTCTCAATGCAGGGTAATAATTTGAAGGCGTACCGCCTGCCTTTTGGTACGCATCTACAGCGAGTTTCATAGTCTGTTTACGCTTGTCACTTGCCATGGTTGTTCAGAGCGGATAAAACTAGACCTTTTTCTGACCAAAGTATAAAAAAGGTCTACAGAGGTCGTATAGTCGTAACTTCTGGCGAAGCATGAGCGTGGCTGCTATAGTAATACGTTTTACAAAGCTTAACTGACGGAATATACGATTTTTCACTAAAATCCAGTATAAAATGGGCAATATTTGTGGTAACAATCAAACACCCGAGAGCAAAGAGATAGATAAACAAATCAAAATAAATAACAAAAAGTACCACCGTGAGAAACGCGTTTTACTACTTGGTACGCAACCACGCATAAAGAGGACCAAATAGAACCGCCTATACCTCAACCTAACTGATCTAATCCAAACTAACACCTTGTTGTAGGTCCTGGAGAATCAGGTACATTGATGCGGTTTTCAGACACTGTTTACAATTTATACCTTTCCGTCTTACTAATTGTGCAATTGTACGCTCTATTTATGCTTTTCAATAGGCAAATCGACCATATTCAAGCAAATGAAGATCCTGGACATAACTCAGTCTTTTACCCAAAACGAGATGGAAATTTGGACCTACATAGTTTATAACAACCTAATATCAGAGATGATTATACTTGTACGCGCTTGTCAAGAAATGGAGGTATCCCTGGACTCCCAACAAAACGTTGTACGTTAGTAGCACTCGAAAAAAAACATGTATAGAGTATAACCTCCGTTTACTAACAACGTTCCTTTCAAAAAAGGCGAAGGAATTCTTTCAATTTGCGAAAAAATCAAAATCTTTTTTGTACTGACGCTTTTTGCGTTTTTATAGACTTGTGCGAGTAAATTGCTTACTCTGAGCACACAAACAACAAACTCAACATGGGATGCGTCAATAGGACATATTATCAAAGCTTTATGGAATGATAGCGGTATACAGCGTACATTTGAGTTTCGTGATAGGTTATTCCAATTGAACGACAGCGCAGAGTAGTACGTAATGCGTGAGCATTCTAATTTTTTTATTTGTTGCAACCTTCTCTTTTTTTTGACGTCGTTTACTTACTCTACTCGCGTAGTTTCTTTAGTGAAATTGATCGCATTATACAAGACGGCTACATACCATCTCTAGACGATATATTAAGGTAAAATACCACAACTGTTACTGCTAGCATGTTGATTTACCTAATCTAGAGCGCGTGTGAGGTCAACTGGTATTGAAGAAACAGAATTCAAGTTTGAAGACTTGGCATTTAAAATGATAGATGTTGGTGGACAAAGAAGCGAACGGAGGTTGGTTGCTCTTCTTTTTACCAAATAATTATGAAATATTGGTTTACTTTACGTGTATTGATCCTCTTACATAGGAAATGGATGCATTGCTTCCAAAACAGCATTACTGCTGTTATTTACGTTGCTTCATTGAGCGAATATGATCAAGCCTTGAGGGAAGAGATCAGCCAGAACAGGTACGCCTGTCGTTACAATAAAATTGTTTTTCGCGCTTTTTTGACTTTTGGAGTAATTTGATTTACAATTTCTGTGTGATAGGATGGACGAATCTATTTATTTATTTGAGGAAGTAGCTAATAATCCAACGTTTAAAGAAATTGATATAATCTTGTTTTTGAACAAAACTGATTTATTCAGACAGAAGATAGAAAAGGGTATACCTCTAACAGAAGCATTCGTACGTGGAAATAGATTTATTAGCACCGTAGCAATTTTTTAGATGCGCGTAGTGTTACTTGCTAATTCCGTACTAATACTACCACGCAGCACCACTATGATCGAGGACAGGATTATGATCAAGCACTAGAATTTGTAAAGAAACAGTACTTGGAGCGAAACAAATCACCACATACAATTTACGTACACTTTACATGTGCTGTCAGCACGGACAGCATGAAATTTGTGTTCAAGGTACGTTTTTTTTTGATAAAGAATATTTTGTCAGAATTACCTGTAATGTGTTTCTGTTGATGGCTTTGCGTAGGCTGTAAAAAACACACTGCTTAAAAAATCGTTAGAGGCAATATTCCTCAGCGGACCAGATATTTGATCTACGCGCGTAGCCTCGCTGATCAAATCAAAACCACCTTTTTTCACTACCCCATCATTGCAAATTATTAATAGACTACTGTCTGGTAGTACCTTTTTTATCATTGCTTTTGTACATTATAGAGAATGTGTGCATATTCTAGAATGCAGAGTATCACTATTTGTCAAAGATGAAACGTAGTTTCGTTCTATAAATCTTTGGCTAATTTGTGCTTTTAGAGCACACAATAAATTTCACAAAAAAAAAAATTGCCTTGATTTATTCAACAAAAAGTCAACAGTTTGAACCTTACTTTTCAGCTTTAAAATGTACACGCGAGTGCTTCTGTTAATCGCATTGGCAACTGTAGTATGCCACGCGAAGGTAATTCAATTATTGTTACCGTAATTTTTTTTGTGTTAACGTAAACAAGGTTGGATGTATGAACCGAGATGGAGAGCCTGTTGGTACGCATGAACAATAACCTTAGAAACCTAAACTTTGTAACAGACTGGTGGTTTATGTCAAAACTTGGAAATGGGGTAGATGGCGCTAACAGTGGGTACGATAGAAAAAGATCATTTGCAGCTCACAAAAGAACCGTTCAGGAGTAAAACGCTCTACTTTGATGCAACGCAAACTGCTACCCCGCGCGTTGGTAACGTCACTCAAGAAACTGCATTGAAGCAAACAGTGATGCAATTGAACTTATACACGGTATTTTTTAAAAAGTTGTATTTCCACCCTTTGACACGCTCCTTTTCAGAGTGAAGCCCCTCGAAATGACACTATTTACATGGTTTGGAATGATCAAACGTACAAGACTTTGCAAAACGCACTAGACGGTAAAATGACCAGTCACTCCAGTCACCACGGTGACAGGACTGCTCATGCCAAAGTACGCTTAGACAGAGGAAAAAAAGGATTATGAAGTTTCCGTTTACACCTAATAGGGCATGTTTGCTGTTGGCGCTGACTCAGCGTTCCTTATATCCCATTCCACTCCTGGATTCCCACTTGGTACGTTTTTTACTGTCTTTGAGGGTTTTTTTTTTTTTGCTGAAGAATCGTTGTACTCACACCTTGTAACAGCTCACGACATCGCACCAAACCATTGGATGTTTTTTGATCACCAAAGTGCGTTTTTCTCGTTTTGTTTTTTTTTACAATTTCGCACGTAGACGACTGTGTATTTACTTGCCTGTAGTGGTCTATGGCCAACATTATTTTTGTGTCAATGTTGATGTATCCACTGTTGAAGACCTTGCTGATCTTATGCAGTTCAACAAGTACGGTTTTTCGAAAAATCTCCTTGACACTGTTTGATTCTATTGTATGACCATTAAAACTCCTCTCTAGCTACTGGATATACGATACATACGTTCCTGATGCTCTACGTACAAAATTCCCAACTGTCGCTGCTCTTGCTGATGGTGCATTCAAACGTGGTTCAGGATACTTAAAATTGAAGTCACAACAAGGTCAAACATCCAGTCTTAAGTACATTATTTGTTTTTTCTGATTTTGTTCTTCTTTTTAGGTGTTGAGCTTATTGCCTTCGCTAAGAATGGTGATAATGGTATTGATCTATTTGAAGATATGGTAGCCCCTATATTGAACGATAGTAAGTAGATTTTAATAACACTACATTTCTCTATGACTCAAAAAATCAGATGGAGTCCGTTGTTGTTTAAGTGAAACTTATTTTTTTCTTCAATTCAGACTTGACAGTTATGTGCTGGTGTGGAGGTCATTTCGGGTACCATTGTATGCCACAAGACTGTAAGGACGAGCCTATTGTTGAACCATCAACACCACAACAAAACGAAACCTTTTACAACTTGGATGTTGTACGTTCACTTAAAATCCGATTTTAACACTTTGAGAAATTATTAAGTATTTTGTTTTTCCTTTAGGTAAACGTAATGAATATTACACTTGCTGGTATGGATTGGCAAGTATTTAATGAACACTCTAAATGGGCTGTAACACAACGCAAAAGATGGTTCTGTCCAGGTACGCCAATGTTTTCTTCCTTTTTTTTTTTTTTTGTGGATTTTTTTTTAATTGGATTTTTTTTAACACCTTGTTCCACAGCGGATATAAATCGTGAGTATACACAAAGAAACCGTGGAGGTGGATCTATTTGTATACATAATACAGATATATGGAAGACAATGAGTCATGCTGTTACAGCCAAGAAACAATGTTAACAACATAACAATAAATTTCTTTGAATTATCTTCTTTGCAGTAAGGCTGTAACTAAATTAAAAAAATACTATCGTCATTGCAGCACAACATTCATGGCATTGCAAAAGTTGTTGAATACAGTTTTGACATCTTTTTTTTGTAAAGTAGGCTGATACAAACCCAAAAAACGTTCAGACAAATTTGTTGTCACATTTTTTGCTTGAAAAAAAAAAGGCAAGACTGTCAATTTGTTTGTTTATTTTAGGTATTAACAATGATTCCAAACTCTTCTTCAAGTCTCTTTGCACATTCTAATGTTACTCCAGAACATATCGCATTCACAAAATCTAAACTATCAATCAAAGCCTCAATACTATTTTGAGTAACACGGAAACAGTCCTCTATGAATAACATTTCTATACCTTTAAGGTACTTTATACTCTCATCAGTAACCTTAATGCAACCATCAATATATAGCACTCTAACTCCAACAAGCGCTTTGATCCCATCATCAGTAACATTATCACAATAATTGAGGCTAATGTCTTTTGCTCCTGCAATATGTTTCAAACCAACATCAGTTATCTCTCTACAAGCATCAAGATGAATAATATCAACACCTGCCAATGCCTCCAAGCTGTCGTCATCAACAAGATAACATTCATTCAAGATTATGTAATTGACCCCAGCAAGAGCTGAGATACCTGTTGGTGTAATTAAAAAACAACCTTCTAATGATATACAATTAACACCTGAGAGGTGCTCTAAGGTGTCATCTGTCACACTTCTGCACTTTCTAATATATAGCTGCTTTACCCCACTTAATAATTCTAAGACATCATTTGAGACATGCACACAATGCATGAGACTAACACTGTAAGGTGTTCTTTCAAAAAACAGTTTTTTTAAACTGTCATTTGTAATGTTCTTACAAAAATCCATTGCTATAACATCAACTCCAACCAGAGGGGATACATCAGATACATTATAACAACTGCTAATATTAATGTTTTTGACTCCAGATAGAGCTTTTATGCCAACATTTGTAACTTTTGTTGAGCTAATGTCTATCTCATAAACACCTTTCAACGCCTTAATACCCTCATCACCTACATTACATCTCCTCATATCTATTGTATGAACACCAGCAAGCGCTTTAATTCCTTCATCTGATATATTACCACAACACGAGATATCTATTGTATGAACACCAGCAAGCGCTTTAATTCCTTCATCTGATATATTACCACAAAACGAGATATCTATTGTGTGAACTCCTGCAAATGTCTTAAGAACATCATCACTTAAAACTGAGAAAGAAGAAGAACGTAATACTATTTTTTTCAAACCAGCGAAGCAAGAAAAACTTGTTGATGTTAAGTTTGTGGACCCTGTAATAGATATACTCTTTGCTTTTCTTGATATAATGTTAAGACATTCATCGTTTATTGGTGTAGAGTTCAAGCATATATCTTCTATACCAGCTAACGACTTTATAGCTTCAGAAGTGATTCCAGTACATAAATGTATCCGAACTTTTTCAGCTGAACCAATAAAACTCTTCAAGTCTTGGCCTGATAAAGGATTCTTAAATTCCCATAATCTTATCTCTCGTACGCCTTGTAGTATACTCAAATGTTGACTTTTAATGCTTTTATCACCTCTTTTTGGCTTTAATAAGACTACTGTGTTGGATAGAAGCGACCTTCTCTTTCTTAACAGATTCAAGCTATTTAACGATCTAATACGGATAATTCCATAACCAACGTGGTTGTATATTATCCTGGAGAATAAGAAACAAGTTTGGGCAACAGGGAAACGACCGAAAGAAAGAAAACTAAAAACAAGTACAAGCATCTCTATCGGAAGTTCTGTAATGTTCAAGACACTGCTTGATGTGCTAACACCGAGTTTAATTTAATTTCAAGTTATTTAACTTTAAACTGTGGCCATACCTCGGGCTATCCATTGGCGGTATTCTTTAAGCGAGATGTAGATGGTTAGGAAAGTAAGACGCTTGTTGAAAGAAAAGGACCAGACGGAAGTGAATGTGACTTTGAGAAAAACCCAAAAAAAAAACACGTGTTGAAAAGCAAGACCACGATTTTACCCACTATTTAAGTTCATCTACAATAAAGTATGCATACAAGTCGACAAGAGTATCCCTTTGTAGTATGTCTGAGGTTAAGCTAGTTTTTGTTTTGGTTTTTTTTTTGCAACTTAAAATTAGAGAGAAATACACGTGATTTTCATTTATTCTACGTACAACCAAACCCAAACTTTCCCTTTTTTACAAACAAGAACCAAAATTACATTGAAACTGTTTCTCTAGTCATAAGCATCAAACAGAAAGAGAAACAACCAATTAATAAAATAAATAATACACCAAGAACAACAAGACGATCTTTCTTTGGAGGATGAAGAGCAGCCCATTCAACAAAATAAGATACTAATCTACGTCTACCTTCATCTTGTGAAATAATAGGTCTATATCCAAAATCTAATATAGCACGTGTATTTTTCATATAATGAGTAACAGCACACTTTCTTGCTTCAGCTTGAGTCAAAAGAGGTGTGAAATTCCAAAAAGGTGAAACAAAAAAATGTATCCATTCCATTATACTTGCTCCCCAGAATACTATCCAAGAAGGTATCCAATAACTTGGATATGGTTTGTTTAAAGCAAATACTAAAGGTTTAATGAACTCAAAGTTGTTTATAGGCCTCTGATCTGATATAAAATACGCTTTTCCACCAAGCACTGAGGCTCCTTCTTGTGTAAAGAATTTCTCTGCTGCTAGTACATGTGCATGTACTAGATTATCTACATGAACCCAATCCACCTTAATCATAAGTATAAGAAGCCATACAAACGATAAGGCAAACAAACATGTTTGTTTTGATCCCAAAAAAAAAAATGAAAACAAAAAAAATACACAAGTTTTGACGTACTTTAGAGTCAGGTGTTCCAAAAAGAAACAAGAGATCTGCTTGTATATATTGAACAATACGTGGGAAATGTCTTGTATCTTCCTCACCATAAATAGCTGCTGGCCTTTATATAAAACCGAATTAATTCTGTCACAACGACGAAGAACATAAAACTCAAGGTTTACCTTATTGCAGCGGTGCATAGATCGCTTTTACCATTTTCTCCAAGTACTATTTGTTCTGCACGTGTTTTTGATCTAGAATACTCCTCAAAGTGTTTGGTTTCGTAAGGTAATGATTCATCACAGTTTGGAAGAGGCCGTCGGCCAGAAAACACCTAAAGCGGGAACACAGTTAATTTTTAGTTTGTGCAAAAAAAAAAGAACAAAACATCAGAAAGTGTGTTTTGTACTCAACGTTGCGTACAACATTGTATGTGCTTGTATATATAAGATATTTTACGCCTAGATCCTTTGAAATACGTAGTATATCTTGTGTTGCCTTTTTCACAGCGTTAATATGAACACAGAAAGTAATTGCAAAAACCTTGTGAAAAAAAAAAAAAAGAACAAAAAAACAAATCCATGATTTCTCTTGTACCTCAACGTTAATACTCCATATATTTTTCTTATCCAACATACTCTTCCCAGACATCCCGTATGATGCAGAATGAAATACAAAATCACAATCCGTCAAGGCGTCCCTACCATGGGCGTCAAAAAATGCATTTTTTAAATTGCTCAATTCAAAACTTTGACAAATAGAACTTTCGTCTCACGTGATTCTTTTTTTTTTAGTGGTTGTGTGCGTAAAGCAAGCGCGTACTCTAGTAGAGATGTATTTCTAATGTCACCTTGCTTAAAATCAACCCTGTTGGCGTATAACTCCTTGACAGTCGCATCAGTACTGAAGTGTGACGGTGAGGAGATGTCTATGGCCTATTTGCCGTTTAGTAACGGTTTCGAACGCTAAATTGTAATCAATTGTACAACGATATGCTCTGCGCCTCTACGAAGCAGTTCTTGAACCAATCTATGGCCAAAGTTGCCTTTGGGATACATAAGAATACCTATGATGTAAAAATACGCGTACCGCCTGCACCAGTAACAACAAAGCGTTTTCCGCGCAATAGCGAAGTCATACGAGAAGTCGTTACAAATTTGTTTCTTTTTTAATCAGATGTACAAACCACGCGTAATTCCACGCAATTATGATACCAATGATACTTCAACGCGTTGACTTTGTACTGTTTAAGACAGTGTTTTTGTATTTCACGTGGAAATCACTCTTTACCCTTAGTATAAGCTTGTGCGATTGTATAAGTACGAGTTTATTACCTGTTGACTAAAAAACAGCGTCAACGACTTAGGCGGACTTTTGGAAGTGCGAAACCCTTTGTAATCAATTAACAGTAGCCACCATGCCTTCTGTGGGCCACAGACTGTCCATACGGATGCGCCGTAAAGGGCGAAAGCAATTTCGTGTATACGACGTTCTCGTGCAGAAAACAGGTATACCACTTCGATCTGGTAAGGTAGAGGAAAAAGTAGGCTGGTATTGTCCTCACAAAGAACACTCTGCTGCTTGGCTTAACCTAGAGCGTGTACACCATTGGATTGCTAAAGGTACGCGTTTTAATGCGTGTGGAGGGAGAACATTATTATAATTTTACAAGCTATCGCAACAATACATTTGAACGTTGCAGGTAGTCCGTATTTTAGTGCTGAGTTCGTTGCTGTCAAAAACTTATTGAATGACCTTATTGGCGCCTAACATACTTCCAAGGCGCAAAGCCAGTAGGTAGAACCGCTAAATTTATAATGATGTACGACTTACACCACAGATCCAACGAAAAGTACGTCGACACTAGATTATACGCTTAATAGCTACAAACAGTTCAAAACCACAACCCTACGGCCTTTTTTTGAGCATAAACTCAAATCAATGATTTACTTTTCAAACGCAACGCTACGCGCCGCTCGCGTGTAGTATCGTGCTGTCTACGCGTAAAACCACTCAGTATTTTTTTTTTTTGAAAGTTTCAACTCACGTGACGCTAATATATCGTTTGTTTTAAAGCTGGAAGCACTGGTCATCAACAAACCCTCAAGTACCTGCAAACATGAGTAAAAACACAGATAAGTTCTGGTTCGACAAGGCCACTGAGGAACAGCTTGAAGAGAATTGGCAGCATACACTCAATACTATGTACTTTCCTGAGACAAAAGAACCTGAAGTTGAGAAGGAACAAGCTGAAGAAGGAGAAGGAGAAGAACAAGAAGAAGAAGCAGAAGCATAAATATTTTTTGACTTTTTTTCCTTTTGTTCTTTAAAAAGAACAAAAGAAGGAACATATACCTCTAACAAGCTTTGCGTTAAGCGGATGTAAAAAATTAAATAAATAAAAGAAAAACCCGAAAGGGAAAATGCTATACATACAAATTAGACTCAAGAACTTTATTCTCATTTTTTTCTTTGTCAAATACCTCACGTTTATGAAACTTATGGCACTGAAGAAGGTGAAAAACTAGATTTTCTGAGTACCAAATTTTTAACGCCTGCAGGCGTTAACAAACAATATTAAATCACATTACGATGACGTAGTAAAACAACTATTTTATTCATTTTGTTTTCTACAGTGTAATGCAGTCACTGCACGTGGGTTTTCTCTTTTTTTTTCATTATAATGTTCTATTTATTTTAATCATCTTTCAATACGTCTGTAATACTCAGTGCAACAGCGAAAACACCAGCAACCAATAATATTGGAACCAATGCATTGACAACAAAGCCAATAATATTAAGAACCTTTTCTTCATCCTTGATTGCTTTCACACAAACAATGATAGACAGTAGTATCACCACACCTCCAGCGACTGCCATAATAACAATATGGGCTGTCTTTTCTTTATCAATAGGAACCTAGAAGAAGAGAACACCATTAGCAAAATTCCTTGTTCAAAAAAATATGGAAACCAAACTTCGTTGTGTTTGGGCTCGTCATCAGACGCTTGTTTCCAAAAATTGACGGTAGGTACCAAAGGAGATATAGGTGGTGTGAAAACTGCTTCTTGAATAGAAATCAAGGCGTATATACCTATTCAATAAAGTATAAGAACAAGTCATCAAAAACATTGTTTCCGTACCGTTTAAGTCAGTTCTGTTGGCGCTAATAACACCTCCAGTAATGAACTCATTATCAAATTCAGGTATCTGAGGATTCTGAGAGAATTGAGGGAATACTGTTTCAGGTGAATTACTATCAAGTAAGCAAGTCCACTCATGTGTCTAATCAAAGAAAGTGAGATACAAAGACAAAAAGAACAACATTCCAAAGATGAGCAAAACATACAAAGTTGCCATGTGTGTCGTTTCTATTTTCTATAGGTGTTGCCATAGCAACACAGTAATGATTCTTAGGAGCTACTGCTACACGTCTATCTGGATCTGTACGGAACGTGAAGAGCAACAAAACGGAATCAGTCTCATCAATTGTAGCTATAGGAAAGAAAAAAGTTAGAAAAAGAAAATCCAAGTCAACAATCAGTTTGCGTACAGTTGAATGATAATTCAATGACAGGGGACCATATGCTTGCATAGTATGGTAAAGGAGGCATATACTCCTCCCATATAGGATGAGGTTGAACTCTATTTCTAATAAAGCTCTCAGAGACCTCATTGACATAACCTTGGTAGTTATTGGTTGTTTCTCGACTGATTTGAACAATAGCAACATATCTATTAGGTACGTTGTTTCTAGATACTACAATACTGCTTGAACCTCCAAAATCAAGGTCAAAACTACTAGTAACAGCAGAGTCCCAAACAATTGGCTAGTAAATACACATCAGCAATCGGAAATCAAAAAAAAAAAGTTGTTCCAAAATGTTGGTTTTTTAAAAGCTCACCTCACATGCGCCATCTAATGGCGATGTACTTGTATTAAACGAGGAACAGTTTGTGCAGTTATTTAGATCAAATACACAGTCACCAAATTCGCATTGAAACTGACCAGGGAGACAACCAGCGAACCTTGTATCTGGGCATTCTGTCTCATCGTCTACACACATTGCAACAGTTGAATCTGGTGTGAAACACGTGATATTTGCACAATCAGTAGCAACAGCAGCAGGACACTCGGTAGAATGACATGACCCATCTAAACACCTATTGAAAACCAGTTAATAATACATTCTATGATTGCTGCATTGGCAGATCTAGAACGTACTTAATGTAGCCAATAGGACATCTTGGATACACAGAGCAAAGTCGTTCATCATCAACACATTGACCCTGAGAGACGAGATTAGTATTCTCAGTGAATGACTAGTTTCAATGGTTGTAAATTTGTACCTCAGGACAAAGGATAGGCAGGTTTGAAGGACAGTTGGCATCTGATTTACCATCAATACAACCGCCGGTGGTCATAGGTGGTTCTGAAAGGCAACCAGTTGAACACTTGAAGGGATTACTGCTATCATTACATTCTATACTGTGGATACAATCCATTTCACACTTCAAACATTTTTGTGAAGTTTCACAGAAGAACGGACAGTTGATTTCTTAACCAGGGTTAGAATTTGACCACAAAAAGGTAAAAAAAACGTACGAAGAAAATGTACTTCGCCAAAGACCTTAACGCCATTGTCTCCACCATGGATAAGCATCATGTCAAGTCCAAATCCAACAGCGATATGTCCTGCACGTGGAGAAGGTATATTTTCAATCTCTTGACGTTGTTCCCATGTCCATTGCCCATTTTCTAATATAAGACTCCAAAGGTCATTCAGGTATGTTCCTGATTCATCTTGGCCTCCAAAGACAATGATTCTCTCGAATGATCCTTCCAAGAACTCATTTGTCTCTCCTTCAAATGCATGAAGTATTACAGCACTATGTCTGTATCGTGGAGATGGTGGTGTACCAGATACATTTACTTTTGTCCAAGTATTCGCCACTACAGTACATTTTAGAAATTTTGAAACGAGCGATTGCCATGTGAGAATAATAGAATAATATTATTCACTCAACGACACAAAAAAGAGCGTACAAATATCGTAATCCCAGACATCATTAAAGAGTGTACCAGACGCGTTACGACCACCAAAAATAATCATGTTTGTGTTTTGAACAATAGAAAGACCAGAAGTACCGGCTGCAACTCCTCTTTGTATATATACAGAAGTATGATGAGATCTAGGTGATGGAAGTGTACCAGGAGGTGTTGCTACATCATCAACCCACTGATTTGAAGCTAAAAAAGAAACGTAAATAAAAGCCCAACAAAATAACGCTCTATTTTTTTTCAGCATTCTAGGATGCTTTCAAAAAAAGTGCGTACTGATATTGAAGCGTAGGAAGTCGTTGTAGTAAACGTCTGTATCAGGATTGTATCCTCCCCATATTAGGAAAGATCCTTGCTCAAAACTAAGAGGAGGGTTTACGGAAGGAACAACAACATCAAACATTGAGTGACCAACACGGTGAGATGCAGCAAGATCTGGTGCTTGTTCATCCCATTCAAATACACCACCTTGTCCAACAAGCTGACTTACATCAACTCTAGCTAAAAAATAGTTAATTCATGATAACACTAGTTGGTTTGCAACAAAAGATTCCACATGCTCTTGAATTTATGGTATTCTTTGAAACGACTCAAAACAAAACAAAAAAGGTTGTCTGTCCAGTACGTACTTTGTAGTATAAGATTTTGTGGTGGTACTGTAGCATCTTGGCGGTTTGATGTGATGATAGAAACAGGTATATTATTCGAATTCGTAAAGTTGCTTGGATTACCACTTTTTCCTCCAGTAACAAAAACTTTTGCAGGTAAATCATTCTGAGCAGTTGAGTCGAATCCTAGTTGAGATATTGTCTGTGGAAAACGAGGTCCAATATAACCCAAAGCAGGGCTTGTACGTTGAAAAGGGTCTGTACTGAGGAATTCTAAAGAGAGAGAAAGCATAAGTAAGGCTAGGTCAATACCTTAAAAAGGAAGTTGACTTTTTTCGTAAATGGGCGAAGAACGTTTTCACTTCTTTTAAAAGGCATGTCACCCTTATGTAGGCTTTTTCAGTGTGTTTGCTATGGTTTTAAATAACTAAAACGTACCACCCCACTCTCTAAAGGCGTCTGTTGTGTTAAAACCTCTAAACTCCATTCTTGATGCTGAGATACTTGGTAGTGGTGTGTTTGCTATTTGTTTTGATTAGTTCGGAAATACTTGATCAAAAACCAAAAAAAAAAAAAGATGGTGTAAAAACGCACAGGGTAAATCGTTTACACTGCTCTCTACAGTGAATACTTGTCCATCCTTTCTAATTGTAAACAAAAAGCGCATTTGCATGACGTGAAAGCCGATGCTTTGGGCTCCTCCAACTGAAGTATCTCCTCCACCAATGATTAAGTAACGTCCTGAGCTAATTGGAGCGTAATTTGCACCATTCTCGGATGGAAACCTACTTTTGTTTAGTTGTTGCATACAGCGTGTTGCTTACCAGTTTTCTGCTCCCCATGCTACAGCCACACCGTGGTTCGTCAAAGGTATTGAAATATTGCTTACTATTTTATTCGTTATGCACCAGTGTTACCGTTACGTGTACCTGTTGTAAAAGTACTGTTTGCAATTAGCAGTAAGGTTGAAGTGTTTTGAGGTGGATACCACCTTCTAACGTTCGTAGGTCTGCGTTCAGGTTCTAAAGGGCAAGCTTGGAACTGAATACAGATGCTTAAAGCGAAAAATACGCAAAGAAGCAGCGCCTGGCGCATAGTCATTTATGTTGTAACGTCCAGTGGATGGGGTAAATATGGGGGAGTAATGGAAACTCGAATTGCGATTGGCGTTGACTTGCGTGCTTCAAGTACGTTTTTATCGTGTAGCGTGCGAATGTAATGTTCCGCTGTATGTAGTATGACAACGCTATTTAAACTTGCGCTACCATTAATGGACAACTTGCTTTAATTAGCGAGCTTGACATAAAAACAACTCAATTGTTAATAATACCAGTAGCTTAGTACTGCGCAATTACATCTACAAAATTTTGACGCTACAGTGTACAGTACGCCCTACATGAGGTGTTTGTTTCTCTAAACACAATGTCACAAGTATGTGATGTACAACCGCGGCTAGGAATGCATGTTTTGCGCATAATAAGGCGAGAGCCTGGCTTAAAAAAAGTAGGCCCACAAATCTTTCTTGTTGTTTTTCTGTACAATGCAAGCTATACGCAATCAAGCCTTTTTAACACGTTCTAAACGCGTCTCCCGGAAGGTGCGTTGCTGTTGAAGTCCGTACAACTGCTAATGCTCCATTAGCAGCCTAAATGTCAACGAGTCGCAAGGCGTTATTGCCAACAGGCCACTGTTATAACCGAAGACCCTCACAGTTTAGACCAACCAAAAGAGAAGATGAATCTATTTACTGCCATTAACAACGCTATGAGTATTGCTATGGAAACTGACAAAAGCGCCTGCACTTTTGGTGAAGATGTCGCGTTTGGTGGTGTATTTCGTTGTTCTGTTGGCCTACGCGAGAAGTTTGGCGGCGATAGGGTATTTAACACGCCATTGTCTGAACAAGGCATCGCTGGATTTGCAATTGGCTTGGCTGCAAACGGAGCCACTGCTATTGCTGAAATACAATTCGCAGACTACATATTTCCAGCGTTCGACCAAGTACGTATTGAATGTTTGTTCAGCGAGAAATTTGATCGCCTCGCTAAACGCTACTGGTATTATCACATCGCTAACACAACGCCAGATTACGAATGAAGCGGCGAAATATCGCTACCGCTCTGGTGGCGAGTTTGACTGCGGGAAACTAACCTTCCGTTCTCCATACGGTTCTGTAGGTCACGGAGGTGCGTAGTTTTGGAAAAGAAAAAACCCGCTCTACAAAAAAAAACTTTTTGTTTCTCAAACAGGCGTTTTTTAACGTTGTATGTGGTTCTAGGTCACTATCACAGTCAGTCAGTTGAAGCATACTTTACACATACACCTGGTTTAAAGGTTGTTGTACCATCTACACCAGTAGAAGCAAAGGGACTCTTACTATCAGCTATTCGTGATCCAGATCCAGTTTTGTTCTTTGAGCCTAAATGGTTGTACAGATCTTCAGTTGAAATGGTAACTTTTTGACACCTTTTTTTTTTTTTTTTTTTGGGGTTTTTTGAGTGCCGTTTGATTTATTAGTATCTAACTTCGATAAAAAGGTTCCTACAGGCGACTATATGATTCCTTTGGGTAAAGGAAAGATTGAACAGGAGGGCACTGATGTGACTATTGTTGGTGCGGCTCAACGACAATTTTTTTCGAAAAAGTAAATTATTGTTTTTTTTTTTCGAATATTTTCGAATTAGTCAGCGCTGCTTTTGAACTTTGATTCTCAAACTTTGATAATATTTCTTTTTTTGAGCTGCTTATTCAGTTTTGGAGTCTTCTTTTTTTTTTGTTACTGAAGTTCAGTGGACTCACAAGCTACTTTAGGCTGGGGTGCACAAATGAAAGTATTGAAGCGTGCTTGCGCGCTTGCTGAGGAGAAGTTACAAGTATCATGTGAGCTAATCGACTTGCGTACACTTGCTCCATGGGATGTTGATCTTGTTGAAGCATCAGTAAAGAAGACTGGTAGACTTATCATCAGGTAACAATATAAAAACAATGATTTGAATAACAACATCAACTGAAAACTTCAAAGACCTTTTCATTGGGTGTTTTTTTTGTCACGTGTGCTGTTAATCTTATGTTTTTTTACTAGCCACGAAGCACCTAAAACAAGTGGATTTGGAGCAGAAATATCTGCTGCTATCCAAGAGAGATGTTTCTTGCACTTGGAAGCACCAATACAACGTGTTTGTGGTTACGATACACCATTTCCTCTCATTTTTGAAAAATTTTACAATCCTGATGAGTTTAAGAATTATGAAGCTATTAATTATGTAAAGAACTACGACTATGCTTAAAAAAATGTAGACATGTATTAATATGTGTGATAGACATTTTTTTTTTTGATCTTCTTTTGAAAAAAAATAATCAAAAAATAAAAAAAAAGAAATTGATAGAAAGCACAGAGTAACTATGATATGAAACGTTTTTTCATATTTCATAGTATTTAATTAGAGTCAATAGTCAATATTGGTAAGTGAATATCGGAGTAACAAATGGTGTAACTGAGAATTCGTTGTAAGAAAAGTTTTCCATTTTTTTTTTTGGTTGGTTTTCAGAAAGTTGTCAGTTTGGAGTTTGTGGATTTTATTGTTTATTGTTTAATATACATGGCGCCGCTTGTGTTGATGGGCGATATCACACCTCAAACATTCGTTTGTTTATAGATATGTACAGTTTAGGACGTTGTGGCTCAAAAAAAATAAAAAATAGCAGAAGGGCTGTTGACGTGGTTCGCTCATTGGTTTTGCGGTATATACACAGGGTTTTGAAGGGTCGGATTAATCACAAATGACATATCTAGTTTAAGCGTCCTTGTATGACTACAGATGGCGTCACATGGGCGTAGGTGTTGACAAGAGGTGGTATATCGCTGAAATGTAGCATTTGATTATGTACATCACCAAACTAGTTATTTAGTTAACCCTGTATGCGAAAAAACGTACAGCATACCTGTTGGTGTTGGTTATTGCTCACATAAGCTTGATACCTACGCATCTTTCCCTGGCGCCGTCGTACACCTACCACGACCCTTGTAGAGTCATGTGGCATTTTTTGTAAATAAAGTGAGTGAACTCAAGCGTAGTTTAAGTCCGATTGATGGTTAAGCATTCACCATCATTTACGGAATTTAGGAATTTGTCTTCGCTATGGCCTTGCACATAGAAATGAACACAGTTGAGCCAGGCGCTAAGAAAGTGAATCGTGCGCCAATTTGATGCTGTGACAGGCGTGTTGAACGATAAAGTAATATCAATACTTGAAAACTCAACCCATTTGTGTTTGTCGAGAAGTGCAGATCTACAATCATTTATTTATTCGAACTACAATTGTTTTGAACGATTTGCAATACCACATTGCTGACTGCTGTAACCAGCAAGGGTGTCAAGGCTCTTGGAGGGGTTCATAAAATTAACTTGGACTACACCGCTGTCACTGATGAAGGCATTAAAGCCCTTGCAGGAGTTCATTCTATTAACATTAGTGGCTGTACGCTTCTGACAGATGAAGGAAGTAAAATTCTTGATGGAGCGCACTTTATCACTGATACCGCTGTTACGTCTCAGGGTATACAAGCACTAGGATGAGTCCACGAGATCATGGTTTGAAGTATTGTAAAGTTAGACTAAAATATCGTTGACTAGAGATGCATGGATAAATGTACATCCACTTACTGATAATCCAAATAAAACTATTGCAAAAACAGTAAACCTGTAATGTTTGAATCAGCACGAATAAGTCCTACGGTTTATCAAGGCTTCGAAGCAAGCCTGTTAATTTGTTCTTCAGTCTGGGCTACAAACAAAGAACTACTAAAAAACGCTGAAAGAAAACCAAAAGTGACAAACACGTTTTATACACGTGACAAAGAGAAACACGTGACAAATATAAAAACAACATAAAAAATATGGCAACTGAGGTTTTTTTATTGATTTACTTTTGATACAACACCAGGATCAGTATCGAACAAATTATAATCTCAAGCTTTCTTGCAAGGTTTACTTGGCAGTGACATCAGCTTCCTTAGACACACCACCCCATTTGGAGTAGTCGACTTCAAATTTAGGAGCCAATTGGAAGATACCGTGGAAGTTTTGTTTTGGCATGTCCTTGTCGAGCTTTGGGAATGCAAACTTGAATCCTTTGGACTTGCATCTAAAAAGTAAAATTAGTACGCTGTAGAAGCAAACGGAAACACGAGAAAGGAAGCTATCAATAACCGTTTTTTGTTCAAAGAATGAAAGTGTCGTTTTATAAATGTAAAAAAAAACAGTTTGCGTACCCTCCAGCGGCGATGTGACCGAAGTCAAGGGTGACTTTGTCGAGATCACCAGAACCACCGCAAGTCATGACCTCAGAGTGGAAAGGAGAGTCCTCGTCAACATCGACGTAAGCCAAGCAGTCGGTGATTGGGATAGGGAGCTTGTTGGTAAAGTTAACTTTACAGCAGTATGTGGTCTTGTCATCGAGGTTGGCTGGTACAGTGTACTCAACTTTAACGCAGGCGTCTTCAACACAGATAGAAGTCATTATGAGAGTTGTTGTTTGTTGTTTGGGTGAATGATGAGAAATGAAGATATGTTAAACGGTGTTAAGTCATTGTCCTTTGTGATATCCTGCTATTTAAGATTATTGACAGGTGGTTTTTTGTTAGAAAGTCTCTTTTTTTTTATGAGTGTTTTAACACGAATCATCTATCGCTGGTGAAGGTTACAAGGGAGGAAAAAAAACAACGGCGTTCTACAGTTCTGAGTTCGTTCACCAATTACTTGGTTAGTTCGTTCATAGCATTTAACCTACTTGACCATTAATAGCGAGGTTGTATTGCGGGAAAACGTAACGTAGTTCATGATTTTCTTTCCTTATGACGCGTTCTTTTCTGACCTTATTCTTTTCTGAAGTTTACCTACTATTATTTCGTCTAACAGACTCAAACAACTACTACCTTCTGAAAATAAACGGCCACATTCTGGGACAATAACAATTATTCTGCCAACCGTTTAAAAATATGCCACACACGTGTCCAAATATATAAGGAACATGAAGAAAAGTAAAGCTACATTTGAATGATATCGTCTGTGAGAACTTGGCATTCCCGTTGCGTTATTCAGCGTCCTTAGAACGCAGTTTTATTTCACTTAATAAAATTACAACAGGTTTTCGCTCACAAACAAATTGTTACGTACAACACTACATAAACATCAACAGACAACAATAATGCCTTACTACGGATGCCATCGCCCTTGTTACAGCCCTTGCCCGCGCCCTAGCATTAGCTGCGGAGGAGGTTGTAGACCAACAATTTGCAGACCTTCATGCCCACCTCCACGCCCTTGCCATCCTCCTCGTCCAACTATTTGCCGCCCAAACCACGGATGTTATGGTTACAGATGCTACTAAACTAATAGTATGTAAAGTCACAACCGCTTTCCTATTCTAATACTCTCTACAGTTGAACAAGGAACAAAGACATGCAATGAAACCTAAATAAGCTGTAAACCGTTAATAAAGTTTCAATGTAAAACGCAAGTCCACTTATCGTATGAAACGCTTGGCCAGTTCAATATCCAAAGCAACGATAATGTAGTAAATTTTTCCAATGTTTGACAGCGCAACAATAAGCATTGCTTTCGATACCCTGCAATTAAGTTCAATCTAACCAAAAAAAAGTGCATTTCTTTTCCTATTAAACTAATTCGGATGAATTCTTGTTTATTTCTTCCATTTACAATCACGCTTCACGTGAAACAACACTTTAAGTTGCCATGCACTTTAAAAAACATCCAAACACAATCGAGTAAATCAACACCTGCTAGAATTCTTGTTCGTAGTGGACCCATCAGCTTGTAACTGGAGAAACGCTACAAAGGATCTATGTACTACATACATATTTTGCTGTGATTGTTAATATGATTAACAATCCTAGAATACCACCTAACTCACCCACCTTTTTGACAAAAGTTATTTATTTCTTTAGTCTCTACTTCTTCTAGATCTTTTTGTATACTAAAGCGCTTTAGTTTCCGATCAAAAGGGTTTTAGAAGCCCTACAAGTGCTTCTGCAGCTCGTATTAGGTGTAGAGGAGTTTGTCCCACAGCAAAAAGCTGTAGTTGCCTCTTTACATCGGGGCAAATATGAGGCTGTAACCACTGGGACCATTGGTGAAGAAAGTCTTGGATTAACTTGAAACAAAGGTGCATACACAAACCATGTTTTTCACGTGTTAAAAAAAGAGCATGATTTGTGCGCGACAAAGTACTGCCCCTTTTGATACATTTCAGTTAAACCAACAGTCGTCGCCGTTGGGTATTTTTAGTTTCTCGACCATTTCTTTGACGATCTCATGTTGCAATCGAGCAAATCGAACAAAGTTGCATTTGCCTTAAAATGAATCAATAACCGAAAGAATCGTAAAAATAGGTAACAATGTTAACGTAACTACACTCCATACAAGACAAAAGGGGGTGGTCGGGTTGCCTGTCGTTACCGACATCTTTGCAACTTTTTATGCTTTTTTCATAAATTTTGCTTTGAAGGTTGTACTTGAGCACTGTTGCGCATTTCAGCGTTTTGTTCAGCACATTAGACGTCCTTGGTGCGCTGTTGCTTGTTGAAGTGCACCTTGGAAATATCTAATATCGTATGACAAGTGAAGGCTATCTTGCCTTTATCGTTTAGTAGCTGTAGCATAGTTTCTAGAGGTTTTATGGGTATACACGTCAACGTGCAACTCCCACATTAAACAAAACCTGAAGCGACTTTTTTGGCACAAGGACTTCGTTGTACAGTTAATATGAAAAGAGCATCACGTTGTTAATCATTAATATTATAATATGACTCAGACACTACTTTTCACTCAGAATGAGAAATTTGATTAATGACACAACTTTATTTTTCAATCATAGAAATCAATCACTCTTTCTTCTACTTTCAATCAAAAACTCTTAAGTAGCATTTGTGTACATACAATTGGGAGAGTTTAAAGCGATTGTATAGAGTGATATGATCGATAACCATGATTGAATGAAAATAATCGACTTTTCTGTATTTCAAACTTTCAAAAAATCAATTGAACTCATCTACAACACAGACAACAACAACTCAGTCCAAACATGCAAACAACAACAAGAAGACATCATATTCGCCTACAAGCAACACATATTGAAAATATTACACAATGTTGTGAACCAATAAGAACATTGCATAAACGACTTGCAACACATATTCAATCAAATAGTTGGAACCTGTAAGTAACATTTTCTCAACTGCTCTACTCTTTCATTGTTTCTAACTGTATTTACCTAGTATCAAAAGCACAGCTTCTCACGTGTCAAAGCTAATGAGCTTAATATTGGTAGACTATGTACTCGAGCAGGATTTAGAATCTGACGAAGACGTTCAGTACCGTAAATGTCCAGAACTAGTTAAATTACAAACTCGCGCATACAAACTCATAATGGATAACGGCCCATTTCCATCATACAAACTCCTTCCAAAGGATGCTTGGTCAAAGTACAAGCATTATATAGCATCCCTAGGCGTCAGCACATCGTTGGGTGGCTTCTAAAGCGACCAATGAAACAAAACAATCATGTACTTGTAGTAAAATAAAACACGTGAAAAAAAACGTTCACTTATCAATCACACGTCTTTCACTTGCTTCTTCATAAAAACTCCCATCAACAAAGTACCAAAAAAATAATACTAATAGAACAAAAAAACAATACTTTATGTACACTATAAATTATTCGTACAGGTGCGGCAGTCCCGAGTTTAAAAACAGGACGATAAAAAAATGAAAAAAAAAACTGGCCGATTCAGTTGTTATTGTTAGGGAGGTTCTTGGCAGCTTGACGTGGCCCTTGAATCCTAGAAAATCAGTGTGAGTCCATAGGTCGTAGCGATTACCCTTCAAAAAAAAAAAAAAAAACAATTCATCAAACATTCGATAACGTACCTCGCGTAGGTAAGTTTACAAACCTTCTCACTGTTGAATTTCTCCCACTTTTTGTTGTTGAACTCCTCGTGAAAAGCAGCAATCGATTTTGGATCGATAAAATTGATAAAGGCATATCCAACGTTGCATTTGTTCTACAAAACAAACAAAAAATAAGTACAACTTACAACCAACAAAAAAAAACCCCAACAATAAACATCAACAAAAGGGTAAATAAAAGGAATGACGTACCCGAAAATCAATCGGCAAATAAAAAAAATCAAATGCTCCCTCATGGTGCTTATTGATTGCCTCTAATAGCATCTCTTGGTCGTATTTATTAGGAATATTCTTAACCATCAATGTAGTTCTAATATCTTCACTATTGAGTACAGCAGCAATATCAAGCTCATATTTTGATGGATCGTCCTCCTTCCTACTACACATCTCATTAGTCATTTATAAAATCACGAAAAACACCACACAGACTATGGGAGGATCTCGGTACTTACGTTCTAGACCTGGAACGAGAACGCATACGCGATCTTTGCTGAGAATTCTTACGAAAGCGTGATGAGGTATCGCGTTTTCCTCTAAAATTTGATTTTCCACGATGTCCTTGGTTATAAGATCCATTTGACATATTATTATTACGCATATGCATCTGAGACTGTGATACTTTCATATTATCAAAGCCTACGCCCAGTTCATCAACATCAGTCAATGCACCAAATCGCTGAGATGTAGTCCTGCAGAAAAAAATAAATAAATAATTTTATATCTTCGTTTATGTTAAAACAACGCAAAACATACAAATAAACAATAAAAAAACAACTGAAAAATAGTTGTTCACTTTTGTCAAAAGAGAAATTAAAAAAACGTGAAATTTCACGTACCCAGAATGTGCAGCACGGCGATATCCGCCTCTACGTGCACCACCAGACCCTGCAGCAAAAGCAGCAGGTCCAAAATCAGGTTCCTCTAGCATAGAACGACTACGTTGCTTCCTCATTCGAGGTGATGGTAATGGACTTGAATGACGCTGAGGCGCTTGAGGATTAGACAGAGAACGTAAACGAGAGGCAGATTCAACGTCCAGTTGGTTAGCATTACTTGAATCAAGCTCAAGCTGTCCAACAACACCAAGCCAATCATCTTCACCACCAGGTCCATAACCGAGAGGCACACTGCTCTCTGTTTGCAATGCACGACTATAAGGGCCAGAGAACTGGTTTTGGTTTTGGTTTGGGTACCCTGGCGCACGAGAATTCCAGGCTTGTTGTTCGCCTAAAAAACCGCGTTAGCCCTTGAAATTACGTACAACGGTAGTGGCGTTTGTGACGTTTGTGACGTACCTTGTGGGGACGCATCATAAGAAGGAGGAGGCCAACTGCTCGGAGAGAGGCAGTTAATAAATTGAGACGCCTGATAAGATGTGCCCCTACGCCCTGGTAAGCAATTGAGCCTTTTTAAAAAAATGCAAAGCCGAAAAATTCAGAAAAAAGAAAAACACAAAATAACGTGAGTTGGCGTTGGTGTAGAATTGAGTCAAGTACTTGAAAAGTCCAATCATGTGATGAGGTACGGTTTCAGTAGAAGAACTGCCAGAGCGTCGTTTTTCCGCGCGTACAGGCGCTCTTTGCTCTACTGGAAGTGATCCAATACGTGCTATTCCATGTTGCGCTGCAGCCATTGTAAAGTTATCAGTCAATGGCGAACCGATGGGGGATATTGTTTTCTTGATGAATAGCTAAAATCTGTTACTTTGTAACCCGTTGAAAAATCTGATGCTCGATTTCGGTTAAAAGCAACGCATTGGCGAACCTCCTTCCTGTCCTTGTAAATAGCATCGTTTTTAGGTGATAGAGCTTCAATCCCCCGGTGGTTAGGTGAGTGTTGCGTTTTATTGCTACCAACAGGTAACGGCGTAGAGCTTGGCACACTACAAGTATTGTGACAAATGCAAGGGTATTTACTTGGGCATTGATTAAAAACCAGCAATTTACGCTGTTTGTTGTTTTTTTTTTTTTTTTGCTACAAACAAAGCCTACTCCACAATTGATCAAAATTAACGTACGTGACGTGCACGTTTGCCATCTGGGCCAAAGTAGCTAGCACAAGCACTGTATTTTAATAGTTTGCGCCCCTCCTTGGAGTTTATTAAATTGCTTTGCAAGAGCAAGAGTATGGCCCTTTTTTTATATGAAAAACAACAACAACGGTATTGATATTGTTTTTTGTTTTGGTTCTTTGCCGAAAGTACAGCTCCGCGACTTATAGCGCTATTTTAAGTCATGTCCTTTTTTTTTGTGACCTCTAACCAAAGCAATCGTCTTCTTAACACATTACAAAATGCTAACCTTCGATGACTACGGACGCCCTTTCATTGTACTACGAGCCCAGGACCAAAAGCGTATCACAGGCAAAGACGCTCAAAAGGTGAGTGTTTTAACGTGTTAAAACTTGAAGGCGAAGTTAATCGATTTTTTGCTGTATTCTCACTACTTTAGAAACACATCCTCGCTGCCAGAACCGTTGCTAACTTACTAAAAACATCCCTTGGACCAAGAGGTTCGTAAACTTTTTAAAAACTCTTAAAGCAAAGCGAAACGCCCCAGCAAGCGTAAAAAAATGCGTTACATAATATTTCATGGCGTTTTAGCGCCTGAGCGGCTTCTTGAACCGACAAAATTGAGTGTAATTTCGCTGGAAACCCACCACTTTTTAAAACCCTATTTCGCGCCGTTGATTCTCAGTACTAACGTCACACGATGTAGGTATGGACAAAATCATGGTAAGCCCAGACGGAGACGTTACTGTAACCAATGACGGCGCTACAATAATGGACAACATGCTTGTCAAGGATCAAGTTGCTAAATTGATGGTTGACCTATCCAAGTCGCAGGTGAGCGCTTTTTGAAAGATTTTTAAGCGAAATCTGAAAAATTACACCAAAAAAGAGAAAAAATTATGTGTGTATTTTCTATCGCGTTTGTATACCTATTGATACGCCTAGGATAACGAAATTGGTGATGGTACAACATCTGTTGTCGTTCTAGCTGGTGCTCTACTAGAACGCGCTGGTACTCTTTTGGATCGCGGTATTCACCCTCTCCGTATCGCCAAGGGTTTTGAAAAAGCTGCTGAGATCTGCGCAAGCTACTTGGAAGAGATTACTGATAAGCTCGAGTGGTCTAAGGATAAAATTGATGGACTCGTTGATCTTGCTACCACTTGCCTCAGTTCCAAGGTGTACGTTAACCTGTCAATTACGTCCCACTGTTAAAATAACCAAAAGATTGATCTGTGTCTCAGAAACAAGAAATTGATTTTTTATTTGTTTCCTGATGGTGTTTTTTGGGTAAACTAACTTGATTGTAGAGTAAACAAGTGCGGTCGTAAGTTGGGAGAAATTACAGTAAAGGCTGTGCTTTCTGTTGCTGACTTGGAGAGAAAGGACGTAAACTTGGATATGATAAAGCTTTCTGGTCGCGTTGGTACGTTTTTTTTGGCGAATCCTTTGTTTTTGATGATTCTTGCTTTATTTGTTTTGTGGTTTTTTCTAAACGCGTTGAATAGGTGGCAGATTAGAAGATACCGCTTTGGTTGATGGTATTGTCGTACAAAACAAGGAGTTCAGTCACCCACAAATGCCAAAAGATCTCAAAGACGTAAAATTGTACGCGTAGTTGTACTTGTTTTACGTGGTACTAAAACTTGTTACTAGATGCGTCCTAACTTGCCCATTTGAACCACCAAAGACCAAGACAAAGACTGAAACCATTATCAAGGATGTTGAAGCTTACAATAAATTGGCATCAATGGAGAAAGAATACTTCAAAGAGATGGTCAAAAAGGTTAAAGACAGTGGCTGTAACCTCGCCCTCTGCCAATGGGGTTTCGATGATGAAGCCAACCACTTATTGTACGCCAATGGCATCCCAGCCGTAAGGTGGATCGGTGGTGTAGAGATTGAAGTACGTAGAACCGTTTTTGGACTCTTTGTTTCATTAAACAAGTCCTATTCTGTTGTAGTTGCTTATTTCATCTTTAGTTGATCGCTATCGCTACTGGCGCACGTATTGTTCCACGTTTTGAAGAATTGAACGCCAAAGCATTGGGTACTGCTGCTAGCGTAACTGAACACAGCTTTGGTACTACAAAGGATCGTATGATTGTTATCAAGGGATGTCCAAACTCAAAAGCCGTCACCATTTTTGTAAGAGGTGGAAACCAAATGTTGGTCGATGAGGCCAAGAGAAGTGTACATGATGCTCTTTGCACTGTAAGAAATCTTATCATAGATAACCGTGTCGTATACGGTGGTGGTGCAGCTGAAATTGCTTGCTCTCTCAAAGTATCAGAAGAAGCTGATAAGGTACGAACAAAAAAAAAAAAACGACGACAAAAATACTTGTTTCGGAAGCTTGTGTTTAATGTTTTTTTGTTTTAGATCTCTTCTATTGAGCAATACGCTATGCGTGCTTTTGCTGATGCTTTGGACGCTGTCCCATTGGCATTGGCTGAGAACAGTGGTTTGCCTGGTATCGAAACTTTGGCAGCTGTAAAATCCGCTCAAGCAAAGACTGGTAATCCACGTCTTGGTATTGATTGTCTCTCAAAGGGAACAAATGGTACGTTATTGATTTCTTTGTTTTCCTTTTGAGAATTAGTTTTTTACTCGGCGTTCGTGACAGACACCTGTCGTTAAAGCCAAATTTTGGGCAAACGGCGAAGTGTTTTTTTTCTTTTTGTTTCAAAAATTTTGGTGACTTACACGTGTTGCTTAGATATGAAAGCCCAGAACGTTTGTGAACCATTCATCGCTAAGAAACAACAATTGCTCCTCGCTGCACAAGTTGTTAAAATGATTCTAAAGATCGATGATGTTGTAGGACAAGGAGAAATGTAAACCAAAAAAACTTATTAAAAAAAATCATTTAACCCTAAATATTTCCTTCCCTTATTTTATTGCTCATTAAAATTATTGACACAACTCCATATCTGTTGGTTTTGTTTGAGCATGAAATGCACAACAGAAATATTAAATGAGCAGTCACGTGTCATCGATATAGTGTTCCGAAGAAATATCATGTGCTTGAATTGCTTTAATATCCAAATCATATGACTACCTAGTTAGTTAATGTACTGTGCGGATTTTACCTCGGAAGTGATAATTGCGTTCTCTTTATCAGAAAACAATTCTACATTACACCTTCGCAGTTTCACGTAATTTTCCGCGTTGTTAAATTACCAATCGTACGCTAAATACCTTGGTACTACAATGGAACTTATACAGAACACTGACGTTGCAGTTGTAACGCCTTTTGATACTCAAGTCGTTTACAAGATTAGTAATGATACAGTAGCGGCTGATTTCGATGTATCAGTACCTGATCTTAGTCTACAGGACTTTTACGCGTATTTCAACAACTATGCTGTATTTCTTCTTACAACAACGTATAAACACCAATTTCAGCACCTGGATGGTATGTCGCGCTGTTTCGCGGCTGCATTGTTCTATTTGCTACACCATAAGAAAATGTCAGAAAAAGAAGCGGTTGAAGCGTTAAATATTCAACTAGAGCGACAGAAACAATACGATCTGGCTGCAAAGGTTCACTGCAAAGCATGTAGAACTGTACTATTTACGCGAAGCGACGCTGTAGAACATGATGCTCCAGACTTGGCACCACAACAAGAAAAGACCAAAGAATACACAGCTAAAGCATTTCTTGAACGAATCTCGAAAATAGAAAAAGTTTCCCAAAATACCAATAATGACCATTTTTACAGCGCTATCACTGTTTTTCATCGACACAGGCAATTTGATATATCAATGGCGGATAGTATAAAGAATACAAAAGCATTACAAGAAGAAAAACGACAAATAGAGAAGAATAAAGAGACTTTCTTGAAATCCAAAAAAGAGGCTCAAAAAGCGATATCCGACCTCATTCAACAGATTGGTCGTGTTGCATCTTGTGATGTTGAAGATCAGTTAGATATATGTATGAATCAAGCTAAAGAGGTTCAAAAGACAAATGAGGCATTATTGGCATCACTAGAGACAATGAAATCTCTTGTGAAGAAGGCCTTGCCTTCAAAGAGACAGAGGAAAAAGGAACGTCGGCAAGCTGCTCAACAGAGTGCAAAATGCCGTGGAAGCCAACATTCTGGTACAGGTTATTATGTATCAAGGCATCCAAGGCCTCATTCACATGAACAACATAAGTCATTGATAATGTCATCAACTAAATCACAAAATTCAAATGATCGAAAACAAGAAAATATTGAGATTGAGAGAAAATGTAATGCTTTTTATTTTGATGAACCATTACCTTGGATGGGTGATACTGAGGGTAAGTTACATTGCCCAAAATGCTCTGTAAAAGTTGGTTACTTTCAATGGTCATCTGTACAATGTGGGCACGTGTCACTTTTTTTTTTTTTGCATTTTTTTTGTCTATCTTTCTTCTTCTTATTAACTATTTAAACACAGGTGTGGAACTTGGGTACCTGGTATTCGCATTGTAAAATCACGTGTAGATTGTATAAGTAGTGATAAAATAATTAAAAGCAACAAGCAAGCGCTAATTCAGGCTTAAACTTGAATAGAACTTGTGTCCTTAAATTTAAAATGCTCCAGTGAGTACCTTGTATGTGCGAAACCCAATCTCTTCGGTGAAGTGGATTAAACTTTTGCCGCCATCTTAGAGCTATCCTCTGAAATTACGTTTAACATGAGCACGTTTTAGTTAACAAACTTGTACAACAAGCCAAAATACCACTCTAACTGCGTTATCGTTTTACATCCTAACCGCGCCAAAATTTGAGTTAGTGCGTACTGCACAGGGTAGTATATAGTCTCAATGGCACGCAAGAAGGATATTGCAACAGTGAAGCTAGCGAAACAGCTGGTAGCGTAGAAAAAAAACGTAAAACGCATGAGATACAATAAACAAGCGCCAGCAGCTAATAACGGGGTACATACATGTTTCTTGACACGAAACGTAACGACCCAACGAAGTAAGCGTATTTACACGTAATACTTCAATTATTACACTTACAAAGGATTGGTGATGTGCGAGAAGTAGAACAACGCTTGACAAACTTGCAAGCTGACTTATATTCAGTGCCGCTTAAGGCATTTCTTATCACTTTCACCATTGTGCATCAGTAGGGTTAATTCAAATGTCCTCGAAAGGTAAAGGTACAGACAAGGCTGGTGATTCAGCAGACAAGCCAAAGGACCTAAACAAAAGGCGACCAAGGTAAATCAGCCGTACCTCTCTTTTTTGTTGCGTATGGGCCTGCTGTTACACCAAGACGTAACTATTGCGGCTCAAATGTAATTAAACAGCATTCCAACTTTAATCACGCAATTACGCTGTAACTGCTCAAAACGCTCAAATTCAATCCCTAAACGCTACGATATCACTTCTTCTCACTCTTTTCCAGACTTTATACCCAAGGCATTTTCAAAGGATATATCCGCTTGAAGCACAGACAAACCGAGAAATACGCTTTGGTTTCGATTGATGGATGCGATTCGAAAAAAGATACCCAATTTTACCTCGGAAAATACATCGCTTGGGTGTACAAGAGCAAAAAGGATAAAGACCTTGGCAAAAAGGAATTGAGATGCCGATGGGGTAAAGTAGTCAGGTGCGTTGTAATTTTTTTTTTTTTTTTTACAACTCAGTTTTTTGCGTTTTTCTGCGTTTATGCGCTACAAAATTGATATAAAACTGCTTTACGTTATTGATGGCGTTGAATGCTTTATTGACACCATTTCTTTAGAGCCCACGGTACTAAAGGAACAGTACGCGCAAAGTTCCGACGCAACCTCCCTCCACAAGCTATGGGCAGCACAGTCCGCGTTTTCTTGTACCCTAGCAACATTTAAACTCCTTGCAATTTGGGTATCTTGTAAAAAAAAGAAAAAATAAAACAAACGTAATGTTTACACAAAAACCGTCTACTTGACGCATTTTCTACTCTCTTTTTTTGAAAACAAAAATTTCAACAACATGTCACATTGCGTATTTTGAATATCGACATGTCAATTTACAGCAAGCTGTCAAGTTTTTATTTGAGCGTTGAGTAGAGACACGTGTTTTTTAAAGGCTTTAAATTTATTGTACAGGCGTTTCATAAAGCTGAGCGGAAGACAACTGAAACAAGTTACGAATACTTTGGCTAGCTTGCTTACATGACTCTCTACAAAAAGAAAAGTGTCAATCACTTTCTATACTTCCAAACGAGGTTACACTTACCGTGCTGCAGCAAATTGTTGTGGAGTGACTTCTCCGCTAGTCCAGCACCCGATAACAGTTGATGACGCATCAAAAACGAAGCACAGTGTTGCTATGGCATCCTACATGGTATAAGTCTACATGGCTGAAAGCACCAACACCCTTTTGACGTACTGTCTCGTCCTCGCTCGTCGGATCAATTTTTATCGTACCATCTGCAGCTATACTGGCTGATACAGCTGCTAATGTAGTACTCATCGAGACACCTAATGGCATGGTTAAGGTGCAAAATGGATTTCTTTTTCTTGTCTAACCTGCGTCTATAAGAGCCATAGTTGCTGTGTTTATAATGTGGCTAATGACCTGAGACAGTAATCAGCGCGTTTTTATGACTTTCTCTGTTTGTACTTACCGATCCGTCGTCTTCTAGAACTGACACCGCAATTTGTATGAGTGTACGTGGGTGAAGTGCAGTGAGGCTAAGAGAGTAAAAACGAGAATTGTTTTTTTGACGCGTACATGACTGATGACATTACGCTGTGTAGTAGACGTTCGTATGGTGCTGTTTCAATTGCTGACGCTCGTTTTTGGGCAATTTGGGCATGGTTGACAATACAACGAATATGTGCCTAATTATGTAAGGATAAACGCTAAAGAAGTTGTTTCAGCGTACTTTGTCGATTTTTTCTCTTTTTCGTGATACTCTGAGCGTGTAAGAATTATATTGAGTGTTATGGATATCTGACACCATATTTGGTGCGTATAAAAGCGGTTTGAGAGCATTAAATGTTTTTGTCGGTTTTTGAGAAAAATAACATCTCGTACTTTGTTGGTCCTTGTATACCAGCGCATATGGTGGTTTTACCAAATGATAAGCGACAAGAGCCATCAGACCTGCTCAATGCCGAAGTTGTAAGTGCAACTTTACGTAAGGGTTGCTTCTGCTCCATTGGTGGTCTGATCTGAGTACAACAGAACAAAAAAATTGGCCATCAAGCGAGAATTCAGCAAACACAGTCCTGCGTGGTCAAGTGTCATTGTATTTGTACTGGTACGCGGTAAAAGAGGCCTTGTAACGTAATGGCGATAAGAATACCTGTAAATGAATTTGTAGAATGGATTAAAAACTCAACATTTCATCTGGAAGGATCTCCAGCTGTAAGATACACTATAAGGATAAAAAGATGGTTTTTCAGAAAAGTAAAACATATTTCTTCAGAGCACCTCGTGTATAAGTGCGCACTCAACGCAAAGCATAGCTATAGCTCACAAGTTGCTCTTAAATGCTATACAAAGGACCAAGGAAAGACAGTCATACTTGACGATTCGCACATTAATGAAATCTTCAAAAACTACTCTTTTCTCACACAATACTTGCTGAAAAGTAAACATAGAGACACAGTTGCTTGTAATGAATTTCGTATCCTTGTTGGTGAGTATAAAGGTAAACGTGTCCGTTTATGGGTTGAGAACTATGTCAAGGGATTTACAAAGTTTATATCCGGAAACAGACAAGATATTACTCATAGAACAGCTCATTTGATTTCAGCTCATCCTATTCTTCGTGCATTACAACAATCAATGCTTTCTGATGATGTACCTGTTATTGTAGATTGTCAGGGTGCTATGGTTGATAATAGATACATATTATGTGATGTGGAGTTTCATAATACACTTGGCAAGTTTGGGTATTCAGCTTATGCTAGTGAAGCAAAACTGCGAAAAGAGTACAACATGAGGAAACCTATAAACTTCAAGTGGTTATTCTATTTGGTACTGATAATAGTTGCATACTTTTGGTTTGTAAGATGAAGGAGGAAGTGTAATATATTCCAGAACAACACGATGATCTTGCGTGAAAAAAGTGTGGATAATTTTATCCAGAAAAATTGTTGATTTCAAGGCTAATTTAGGTTTCTGTACAATACTCATTATAAAGTAAAAACACTGTTTAATGATAATAAATTTCTCTAGTTTATTTAATATTTTTCTGTTGGTATTCTCTGTGGGGTTTTTCTTCAGAGTGTGTTTACAACAATTGTTTAGTTTTTTTTTTGGTAAGGCAATAATGGTTCATTTGTACAATGAGTTATACATTCTGCTTGATTGCCTTGATTATAACAATCACAGTGAGTATTACGAATAATGCTCCAGCTGTAGCCATGATGACAATATGAGCAGTTGGCTCTTTATCAATTTCAACCTAAAGAAGAAGAAAAAAACGTGAGCACGCACGTGAAAAAAAAAAAGTAAATGATTCGGTTTTGAAAAAGATGGGGATCACGTTAAAGCGTACCAATGGGGAGAATGGTGGAGAGAACGATCGTGGGAGTGTAAAAATAAGAGCATAAATACCATTGAGATCAGTTCTGTTGTTACTCACAACTCCACCCACAAGACTCCTTTGTACAAGCCCTTGTCTTTGTATTGTTGATGTAAGAGGGAAATCTGATCTAGGAGATTCAAAATCGATAAGACAATTCCACTCATGAGTCTAGTAAACAAAAGAAGTTAGAAACCACAAAAGCTCATAATCGAGATTAAAACTTAAACTTACATAGTTACCATGTATTGTCTCATTCCTATCTTCTATAAGCGACGCAATAGCGACGCAATAGTGGTTCACAGGTACGCGCTCCACGCGCCTATCTGGCGCTAATCTGCGATAGAAGAAAAACCGTACTGTGTCCGCAAGATTGACTGGAGCTAAAACAAAAAGTCACGAGAAAGAAAAATAAACATTCCTCTGTACCATCAAAAACAATGTCAACAACAGGCGACCAGATACCAAAGAAGTAAGGTACAGGCGGTTCATAATCAGCCCAAACTGGGTGTGGCATAATATGGGTTCTTACAAAGCTCTCTGGAACCTCCAGTGCGTATCCTTTGTACGTTGTGTTTGCACTGCTTTCAATAATAACAAGGGGAAGAGTAGGGTCGTTGTTTTCAACCTAGAACGAAATTATTTATGTTTGATTGACTCTAATTCATGGTCAACATACCACTGCTGCAACCAAACCAGTTGTAGTATCAGAGCTATCCCAACTTGTTGTTAGGATAGAGTCCCAGATTACAGGCTAAAGGTAAATGGTAAGTGAGAGTGAGATGCAGTTTGTGGTTGATATCAACTCAAAGCAAAAAAAAACCCTCAAGTTTGTTGTGCGTACTGAGCAAGTATCGTTAAGCGGTTTTCCTTCGAATAAATACGTTGTACAATTGATACATTCCGCAAGGTCAAATACGCATCCTCCTTGTTCGCATTGGAATTGACCAGGGAGGCATCCATGGAACCTTACTTGAGGACATTCTTCTTCTTCAGTCACGCACATGGCAACATTCGAACCTGGTGTAAAACACGTGATATTCGAACAATCAGTTGCTACATCAACGGGACATTCTACCGGGTGACAAGATCCATCCAAACACCTAAGGAAAATAAAGGTCAGAAAATATAGGCCGAAATTTTGTGAAGGAGGTCTCAGTTCCGAACTATCCTCTGGTAGAAAGAAATCCTAACTTACTTGATATAATTTGGAGGACATCTTGGCCACACTGTGCATAACTTTTCATCGTCAACACATTGTCCCTGATGTGGAATATACAGTTAGTATTTGAGTCAAGTACAAAAATGGTAAGTACCTCTGGGCAGAGGATAGGTAGGTTTGAAGGGCATTCGCTTGCTGATCTTCCTTCAAGGCAGCCACCAACAGAGAAAGGTGTTTCTGAACGACATTCAAAACCACATTTGAATGGTCTAGCAGCATCACAAGTTGTTCTATGTATACAGTCTGTCTCACACTTCAAACACGATCCAGTTGCCTCACAGTAGTGCGGACACTCAAAGTCTTTAAAACAAACAAAAATTAGAGACTTGCAAAGTCACCATGAAGCTTCAAAAAAAAAACAACAAAGAGGCGTACCGAAAAAATGCATTTTCCCAAAAACTTGAGTTCCATCGTCGCCACCATGAATGATCATATAGTTTAATCCTATACCAATAGCAACATGTCCTGCACGTGGTGAAGGAGCGCCTTGAAGGTTTCTAAGTTGAGACCATGTCCAATCACCACCAACCAAGTCAAGAGTCCACAAGTCATTCAAGTAAGTTCCATCTTGAGTTTGTCCACCAAATACAAGTATTTTCTTGAACGAATCTGCCAAAAATTCAGTTGTACCCTCTTGGAATCCACTCATAATAACAGCACTGTGCCTATATCTAGGCGATGGAGGTGTTCCTAGGGGTGTAATCTCCGTCCACGCATTTGTTACTAAAAGGGTCGTTAGAGGATACAAAATCCGACAATTTTCTTGGTTTTCTTACCAATATTGTAATCCCATACATCATTGAATGCTGTATTCCCATTAGTTCCACCAAATATAATCATGTGCGAGTTTCGTGTGACTTTAATATCATTTGGAGCATCTACAGACTCTAGTATATAGACCGCTGTATGATATGCGCGTGCTGGAGGGAGTTGTCCTGCCGGTGTAGGCGGTGTTGCAACCCATCTGTTAGTTACTGGGAAAATGAAGTTAGAAACAAAAAGAGCTTTGATTTCTGTTTGGTTTTGTACCCGAATCGAATTGATCGAATGAGTTGTAGTATATAGTAGGTGCATCCGCGTCAAAGCCTCCCCATATGAGAAAATGGCCTTCTAAGAATGTATCTGGAGGGTTGACAAGTTCATTAATCACGTGGAAAGCACTATGTCCTATTCGATGTGTGGAATCCTTGTCTAGAGTATCTATCCAGCTTTGGACGCTCGATGCTCCAATTAGTTGGGATGAATCTATCCTGGCTAAAAATGGCATCAGTTGAGTGTGAAATGATAGCACGTGAGGAAAAAATCTAGCGTACTTAAGAAGAATAAACTTGTTGCAGCATTGTTGAAATTAGTTTGTAAACTGACTGGTATATTATTACTGACTGTCACAGTTCCTTGAGTGTTTTTTCCACCAAAAACCATTAACTTAAGCGGCATACTTTTAAAAGTATTATCGCCAATGACTTCTGTTATTATTCCAAGGTCCCTTATTGTACGTGGGGATCTTGGTCCAGCATAGGCTAGTGCAGGGCTCGTTCGCGTAAAGATATTTTTACCCAACAAATCCACGGTAACATTGCCTGTAACAAGTTTGAACAAACAGAAAGATTGTATCTTGCTAAACCGCACCACTCCACTCTAGCATCGTTGGTTGGTTGTTGATGATCAAAATGAGGTATGGATCAAATCTACTAGCTACGAGATCAGGGAAACCAACGATATTTCCTAAATGTGCACAGTTAAGTAGGAATCCGTAATCTGTGGTAACGTTGTAATTCATTCAAAAAAACTCACTTGGTAGGGCGTTGATATTTGTTCCAAAATTTATTTGAAGATTGTAAAAATAGGGGCTAGGTTCATTACCACCCACCTGAGTACTTCCTCCAGCGAATGTCATCATACGAGCCTGGCTTACATTAGAAACCTGTTCTCCAAGGGCTTCAGGGAACCTAATAAACATGAACTTGATAATTCTGGAACAGTAAAAAAAAAGGGTAATTATTTCTAATTGAATTTCTTGCTTTTTAAATTGTTTTACAAAGTCACGTTTTGAGCACGGTACATCACGTGATTTTTTTTTCATTTCACTTGAAAATTTGGAACAAAAAATACGCACCAGTTTTCTGCACCCCAGTTAATTACTGCTGAATGGTCTGTGAGTGGTAAATCAACGTCGTTTGCTACTAAGATTGGGATTAATTATTTGCTATTATTACGGTGAGCGTACTTATGCTAGGTTGTGTTTAAGACTGTTTGGTACCGGAAAAAAGTCCAATAATTGTTTTACTTGTTTTACATCATCCAACCATCTTCCAGAGTTTTCATTTAGTGTAAATGACTCTATTGGGCATGCCTCGTATTCAAAAGAATTATAACACGGTACAATAGATAAAATAAAAATCATCACCAAGATAATCACATGCGCATTTAACACTCGCTAAAAAATAGATGGGTTAAGAAAATAAATAAGGAAACATTAGTAAATTAGAACAAAAAAAGTTAGGGGATTTAATGCCCATATTCTATTGTAATAATATATCTCGTTTTATACTTACTAATTCCATAACTATCAACTGTGATAGAATAAATACAAGTGGGGTAATGCTTTGGGAGGAACTTGGGTTTGACTGTTAAGTCGCGAAACATGAATTTTGTGAAACAATATTTGACTTTATTTTGGGCTTTGATTGTAGCGAATCAAATGGAAACTACTCAAGATACAGTGGCTGTTGCCGCTACTAATGATGAGAGTATTGTAAGCAAAAGTAAGTAACAATTACACAACTAAAGTGCAATAAATTAATATAAGCTACGTAAAGGGTCGGCTGCGCGATTCCGCTACTTTAATGATGAATATGTTAAAAACTTTGTGCCTAAAGCGTCTAGACGCTCTCCATTAATTAACAGGGGTTACTATATACGTGCTAAAGCTATACGAGACATTCTACGCAAATTCCTAGCCTGTACACCCTCTTGTAAACAAGTACGCCTAAAACCATCACCTAACGATACCATTACGCGTAAAACTTACCTACAAAGATCGTTTCACTTGGCGCAGGCTTTGACACCTCCTTTTGGGTAATGTCCGATCTGGACCTCTTCAAACAAGGCGCAGAAGAAACACAACCAACATATTTCGAAATAGACTTCCCAGCGGTACTACAATGAGATATATTTCTTAATTTCAGAAGCGGTTACAAATGTTCATAGGTAGTATCGAGAAAACGCGATTTCATAAAGAAATCGGGTATGACAGATCACGTTGGTGAATTTACGGAACCTTCAGGCAGTGTAGTAATGGTACATTTTGAGAAAAACGGACAGTTTTTTTTTTTTTTTTTTTTTGATTTAACAGTTGGTAGATGTCCCGGCATTACCGCCTTGTTGGAGCTGGTATGTGAAAACTATTCCCTTTATCAACTTCATTAACATGACACCCATAAAGATCTATGTGACTTGACGCAGGCAACACAGATTTTGGTGAAAGATGCTGGCTTCAAGACTGATGTACCAACATTATTCTTTGCTGAGTGTGTTATGACATACATGCCTCCAGGTAACCCCAAATATTATTTTATTACAAAGACTCATGCATCCACTTAGAATCATCTACAGCGCTTATAAAATGGGCATACAACTTAGTGGACGTTTGCGTGTTTGTGACTTACGAACAAATTACGCCACAAGTATGTCACGTGTTCATTCAATAGAAATAAAAGTTTGCGGGTAGTTTAAACTAACTTTGTACATAGGATGGATTTGGACGTGTTATGAAGCGTAAGCTTGCTTCAAAGAAATCAAGTTTACTTGGTATTGACACATTTCCAACACTGGAAGCACAACGAGCTCGATACCTGGACATTGGATTTTCTTTTGTTAGAGCAGCAGATATGCACCAAATCTTCGTGCATGGATTAACAGATGAAGAAAGAAACAGAGTACTACTCAAACTGATTATTAATGAACTCCGTCTGTGCTGACTTGTTTGATCTATAGGTGATGCAATTAGAGATGTTTGATGAGCATGAAGAGTGGGATATTAAGACAACACATTACTTTGTTTCTTGTTCAATCAAAAACGGCGAGACATTAAAGCTTGAGGATATAGCATCTCATTTACCAAACCTTCGAAACGATGTTTACAAAGCACCAAAATCTGATTCTTCTGCTGTTGGTGTACACTTGATTGATCAACAAGGAAAACCCTTCAAGATATTCTCTCGTTGGGGTCATGACACGTGCCTTGTTGGTACAAATATTATAACGTTTGGTGGTTATGACAATAGACGGTAAGGAACCCGAGTTGGTATTTTTTTCAAATGAGAAAGTCAAAATACAGTCACGTTTTGTTGAGTTTTTTTATCGCAGATTAAATGATGTTATTCTCTTCAATCCAACGACAAACAGAGCTACAGTACTTGAGGTTACAGGGACAACACCTAAAACAAGAGCTTTCCATACTTGTGCAGCTATAGACCATTTTCTATACGTGTTTGGTGGCAGGGAATCTCCAAAAAAACCTTTGAGGTAAGTGGACATTGAACTACTTAGATTTTACGCTTAATTCTATTTTAAAGTGATTTATGGCGTCTCAACACCTTAACAAAACGATGGAAATCAATATCGCTGAAAGGTGAAATCCCAACAGCAAGGTAAGTGTCTCACATTTCAGTACTATTTGAAATTAAACTTACAAAAAAAATTATCAAATAGATGGCGACACTCCATGAACGTTGTCTCATCCAATGGAAAGAAAATGCTTTTTATATTCGGTGGTAGAAAACGTACGCTCGCTAGCAAGACATTTGGTTACTTGAGGGTAATACAAGTTGATGTTGTGTTTAGTAATTGGAAGAAATGAGTACAGCGCTCTAAACGATGCATTCTTGGTCAACCCAGAGACAGGAGTATCAGCGAAAGTTGCCGAAAACTGTCAAGAGAAGCCAGCACCTCGTCTATCTCATGCGTCGGTGACTATTAGTAATAACGTACGGTAGCATTACAGTGACATAGTTGATCTAAAAAACAGCTGTAGGTTGTAATACATGGTGGTAGAAACGAAAAAAATGTGATTCTCAAATGTGCCTGGGTTTTTAACACTACGACATCGCAGTGGCATCAAATCAAATCTACAGTAGATTTACCGCCTCTATATGCGCATACGCTTTCTTTATCACCGTCTGGAGATGGATTAGAAGCATTGATGATAGGTACAGTTCGACACAAACGAAATGTTGGCGTTTTGTTAATGTATGATTTTAAGGCGGTTGTTCTCCTCTTGCATCAAATGCTATCCATTCAATTACGTTCTCTAAGGACGTTGATTCAATGGAAATACGTACACTAGACTCAGATGTACCTCAACCATCTATTTTGGTAAAACACAAGGTGGTAATGTTTCAGAACAAAGCATTTGTTATTGGTGGAGGAGCACTTTGTTTTTCGTTTGGTAATTGCTACAACAACGCTATGCAGATTTCGTTTAGCCATCTATCAAATGTACGCACTCATACTAAATACATTCTCTTGTATCTACTAACCATTAATGTAGAGTACTACTGCAACAGCGAAACAAGATACATTGATAAAGAACATTGAAGTAATTTCTGCTTCGGAAGCTTCTGATTTTGATAAAAAGCAACTTCTTGCACGTGTTCCTGTCATAGTTAAAGACTTTGATATTGGTAAATGTAAAGAATTATGGACATGGTCACATTTGAGTGATAAATGCAAGGATAGTATCATCTCTGTACGAGAATGCATCAACAACAAATTAGATTTCGTTGATAAGAATTATGAATTCAAAGCAATGCCATTTGCTGATTTTGTTTCTTTGATAACATCAACAGAAAGAAACGACGGTAAAGGATATTACTTCAGGTACCACTTTAATAGTTTTACGCTACTTTTTACTACGAGGCCAATAATTCGTGGTTGCACGAAGCTAAGAATTTCATGTTTTTGAATTGATTCTTCTTGACTATGAAGTTATCTTCAGTTTTCAAAAAAATTGACTTTGTGGTGTAGGTCTATTGGAAATAATGCGAGAAAGGATGTTGCGAATATGTGGGCAACATTCCCGTCTATTGCAAATGACTTCAGTATACCAAAAGAACTTGATTTTATTAAATCTAAATTATACTCAAGTGTTGTTCGCATGAGCTCAAAAAATCTTCAATTATGGACTCATTATGACATAATGGACAACTTCCTTATAAACGTTAAAGGAAGGAAAAGGGTACTAAGAACAAATTTGAAAATTTAAAACCACGTGCACCTAACAAGCATCGCCTGTTTTGATGGGTTTTTTTTTTCAAAAACAGATTTCAATTGACTTACATCATGCTCTCTTATTAGGTTGTTATGTGGCATCCCAATATGGTTGAGAACCTCTATGTTGTTGGTTCAACATCTAAAGTGGTCGATATACGAAACCCTGATTTAGTAAAGTATCCATTATTCGCAAAAGCACAAGAATCTCAAATTGAATGTATTTTGGAAGAAGGTCAAGTTTTGTTCATACCAGCTCTTTGGTTTCATAATGTAGAGGCGCTCACACCTTGTTTTTCTATCAATGTATTCTTTAAACATCTACACGATGATTACTACGATCTTTCAAGAGATCTCTATGGAAACAGGTGACGAACACTCTTTTTTTAAAAAATGTTGTTATTCTCACTTTTTTTGTTTGTAGGGATTTACCTGTTTGTGTTGGAGCTATGGACCAAATATCAAGTGCTGCTGAACAACTTGCATTGGTTCCTGAGTCTTATAGACAATTCTATATACATAAGATGATCGCACAGTTGCGAGATGCCTTGTAAAATAAAAAAGGTGCTTCTTTTTCGAAAACAATTTTACACATCATCACGTGATAGTTTTTCAAGTTGTCTTTCGAATTTCATGATAAACAAGCGATAAAAAGTCAAAAGAGTGGTTTTATTGAGTCAGAGTTCAACTTCATTTTCAATAGGTTTTGATGGCCAATAGACTTAAAACTAGTTAAGGAGTGGCTAGCCAAGTGTTGATCAAGTCTGTCCATTTTTTTGGGTTGGTTTCCCATCCAGGATGCTATTTTGAAATAAATTAAACAAATCTCGACTTAAACGAAGCACATACCCATCTGAGATCATTTGAAGCCAGACTTTCAAGCCACTGGTCGCCTTGTACTTCTTTCCTACAACAATCTATCAATTTTTTGCCTGCAATTGGCAGCGTACCATTTTTTGAACATTTCTTTGTCCCAATCTTTAGCTGCCTTGTCTACAGCGACTGGATCGACAACACTCATTAACAATGCTATAATTGATTAATTTTCCGTTTTTGAACCCAAACAGTATGGCTGTACCATCAAGCTTCTTAACAACATCAGGATTTTTGGTGGCCAAGTCATCTAACTCGCCTTTTTGGTTGTGTTAGCACACACTGGACAAAAAAGTACAAAGGTTTTCCTTGGGAAGCATACCTGGATCAGCAGTAATGTTAAACAGATGAGAGGTATAGCCAATATATCTAATGTACTTCCAATCGCCTTGACGTATACCAAATTGACCTGTGTTCGTGTGATCACCGTGCCACTGAAAGAATCTAAAAAAAAAAAGGGTAAGCTAGATAGATTTAAACATAAAGGGGATAGTACATCCAATCTGGGTGCTTCTGGTGAGGTCCTAGTGTCTCCCACGTGCCATCAGATATGTCTTCTAGTAGCGAGTACCCATCTAGTGAATAATTGCCAGTAGGCCATGGTGTTTGCCTTTTGTGGTAAGCCCAAGTAAAAAAGTGTAAAAAAATAATGTACGTCAGATCCATGACTGTTGGAAACAAATCCAGTAAGGAAGTTGCTCTTGTCACCTTTTTTCCTTTCTTTACGCCTACACAAATGTATATTTCTCAAACATACCGCAAGAGTCACTTACCTGGACCAGCGATAACAAGCGGCACTCTTGCGGAACCTTCCAACAATGATTCCTTGTAGAAACAGTAAGCCCTCAAAATAAAATAAACTTACTTACTTTGTAAAATTGACGGTGCTCCATTGTCATGTCTCCATGATCACTCCAAAATATCACCTAAGGAAGAACATGAGCAAAAGCAAGAACTAAGGGTTTAGTTTACAATAGTGTCATCTTCCAAGCCAGAGCTCTTGAGTGCATTCAAAACTTGTCCAACAAAGGCATCAGCTTCAGCAATCATCGCATAATATCTAGTCAAAAAGTTATTGCATTTCTGTGTTGGCAGGTACGCTTTGAGTCATACACGTGTCTTATTTCTTTAATGACTTTAGGATCCCAATTATGCACAGTCATATTAGGCCACAAAGCTACGTCCTTGGTATCAGACTCGTATCGTTGAACAGGGTGCATTTCCTAAAAAGTTTTATAAAAAAAAAGATCAATTGACTCGTGTCGTACTTCCAAGGGTCCCCATACAGGTAGAGTTATTTTTGAAGCGTCAACTCCTTTTTCATACCAGTATTGAGAAGTCTTATAGACAGGATGAGGGCAAATGAAACCGCACGAAACAAAAAATGGTGTATCACTTCCATTTTTAGCTCTATCTGAAGTATACTTTCTTTAGGACCATTTTCGATTTTGTTAGTAGTCTACTTACCTTGTAAGAATTGAGAGCACTGCTCAGCACGTTTCCAATCTATTGTATGAACATCTGTTTTATTGGCTGAGTTTGGTCTTGAAAAAAAAATTAACGAATTTATGTCACGTGACTGTGCCAACGTACAGTACTGTAGGTTTTACAGTCCATTCCCAAGGTAAATTTAAGTCAGGTACAGCACGAAGCCATGCCGAGAGATTAGCAGATAATGAGTGAGTTAAAATATCTTCCTCGCTCATCCTATTCCTTCAGGTTAAAAAAAGTTATCTCTTTAGTTGTACACACATACATACTAGGGATGTTGGCAAACATTGAGTGTGCAGGATTAAAGGAGTCTCCAAAAAAGTTAAAGTCCCGTCTGCCTAATATACCAATATCATAACCGTTGGCATAAACACGATCCATGGCAATGGGATATTGGACACTCAGGCCCTAAGCAACAACAAATTAAAAGAACCCTTTCAGAATACCAATTCAAAAAAAAAAGCCAACTCACTCGGCCGTTATTATAAGCTCCAGTTCGATCGGTTCTCCTTCCAGACCACAAAGATGAACGGCTAGGAACACATTCAGGCGCATGGGCGTACGTGTTTGTAAATTGAACTCCACGTTTTATCAAAGCGTCGATATTTGGTGTAAGAGCGGGAGAACCTTAGAAACATCAATATATCACGTGATAAAACGAAAAAACAAAGAAGTCAAGCACTACAAGATCTATTGCCAAAAACACGATACCTGGTAGTGCAGTTCTACCATCCATGGAGTCTACATGAAGATACAGGACGTTTGGTCTTTTGGCTGAAATGTAAACGAAAAATACCTAGTTGTACTGGTTTATATCAGCTAGCTGTAATATATATGTACGATTAACAGTGTGAGATTAATGATCCGCATGTTTTGCTCTCAGCTGGTTGTCAATATTGTGTGAAAATAGCGTTGACTTTTCAAATTTAAACGGTATTCTACCAACATGTCAATGCACAAGCGATAGTATGTAATATTTAGTTAACTTGTAGCATCTCACAATTAGTCGCGAAATAGCACTATTTTTTGTCTCATTTTTCGAGATGGTTACACAGGTAGCCCTGCAACTCTGCACCTATACATTAGCGTATAAATATGGAGTACTTTACGCGTACATAAGATCAGACAATCACGTGCGTGCTACAAATCGGGAGTGGCTTTAAAAAGTAGAAGATTTTTGATCAAAACCATCTGTCCAGCAAAAACTTGCCAACCCATTTATTTCCGATTATTTTCTACGTTAGAACTCATTGTAGTATGGCTCTGACAAACCAAGCACGTATTGTACGAGAACCTAATTGGTCACAAGGCCTGATCAGACTTTAAAAATCACGTCAAATACCACAGCCCATCAAAAAATAAAACAAAACGGTCCGAAACCTGATTTTTCTTGAATTTATATCACCAACATCCTTTTGTAGGCAGTCTCTTTCGGCTATTCAGAACCAACCCTCTTGAACACCATATACTTCATACTAGTGTTGTTCTTTGGCTTTAGGCTTTATGTTAATTCAACATTGAAATCTCTGAATCCTCTGAAATGATTCCAGTTTTCAAAAAGAATGAATCGTTTTACCATATGGTGGCGTAATATTATCCCGTGATTACAACATGACCAACAACGTAGTGTGGGAAGCTGTCATCAGGAATCTATTTGAAGATGGTGTATATACCGCAGCGTTTAACGTCGGATCAACTTGCCAAGAACTAAAGAAGCTACTTCAATACGTAGGTTTATACCGATTGAAGCACGATTTTGGCATTATGAGCGCTGACAAACCACTATTGGAATGGAAGCGCCTTGCGTCACCTAAAATAGTCGTGTGGAGCATGGGTACCCCTGAGAGCCCGCTACAGTGTCATTTCGAAGCCAGCAGGAGATGGCGTAACGGAAATCTCATTAAATGGAATGGCGTGACAATACAAGACTGGTGTGGCTCTACAATAGGTTGGATTGTTGAGAATAATGGAGTTAACGAAGATTTCAAAAGACCTGAATTCGAAAAAGACGAGAACTTTTTTTCTGAACAATTCGCTTCGGGAGAATACGTTATTCTTGGCAAGAAACTCAAGCATTTCCTTTCAAAACTTGTTCCAAAGTCATTGTATATGTTGTCTAGATGGAGAGGTACACCTGTACGGATGGAAGGTGACTGTAGGTACCATTGGTTCGATAAACAAATGAAAATTTTCAACTCTTCAATTGGTGATTATGGAGACGAGTGTGACCACGTGGATGTTCATAGAGGTATTGTCGATGGTAGTTATTATGTTTTCGAAAAGTTACAAATTGTCGGATTACCATTACATGAGCCTCATGATGAAGAACGTGTCGAATACTATAAAGATAAATTCAGAAAAAACAAGGAATATGCACCAACAGTCCTTTTGATAGATATCACTAACGCGCAACAATATTGTTCAGATAAACCCTTCAATAATTTCAGTCGTGGGGCTATTATTATTGACGGTCACCACAAACTGGCAGCAGCATGTGACATGTCCGCAGAGTGCCAAATCATATTAGTTGATGCAAGAAATGAAGATAACAAGGACTCAAAACCACTGCCATGGTCAGAGTCAGAATTGACAAAGGAAACAATCAACCAGTTTAAAGTATACATGCCAGAACATATATTACTTTAAAGTTACCAAAACAAGGCAGCCATCATAAATTTCGATCAGTTTTAGTACATGTACAAATAAAGATAAATCAGCTAATTTTTCGTACTTCCATTGTAATGATCACAAAGATGTTGAGGAATGTACTCCTCCTAACAAATACTCTTGTTCGTACACTAAACCGGTTTAGAAACATAAGCGTAACGCTGACTATCTGTCTGTGATTGGCCTGTGTAGTCATTCCACAATTTGCTGTGTAAGAAAGCTTGTTTGGCGTGATGACCCTCAGCTTCTAGTTGGCCAATAATGCCGCACCTTGTGCTCTCCTGCTAGTGTATCATTTACATAGCATGGTCTGCTCATTAACGTTTCTCGTGACGAAAGAAATCACTTTCAACCAACCTGACCTCTAAAGCGTTTTTCAGGTCCAGATTTGATTTTTGACTGATAATGTAATCATTGTCAAATCTTGTACTTGATGCACCCAGGCAATTTTACGTGAATGGTTTCGAAAGTTAGTTAACTAACTCTTTAACAATAATTTGTTTCATTCTTTTTTATTTTACAGTCGTGTTGTTACTGCATTTGTTTTTGTCGGTGAGCAATGTACTCACTCTTAAATTCTACAAATCTATTTGCTCTAATACTTTCACGAATTGCACGGAAAAATTGTATGTAATGGTGACAATTATGCCTAAAAAGATGTCATCAGATAAACGTTAGAAAAAAAAAACAAGACAAAAAAAAAAAAGTAATGCAAAGCCATCCGTACACGTTGAGTAGAATATTTGCTAGCATCTCATGAGTGGCATAAAGGTGGTGAATATATGCGCGTGTATGGTTGCGACAAGCATAGCACTGACATCCTTCCTTTAAAGGACGCTTATCCAACTTATATCGATTATCCCTTAAGTTAAGAATATTTGGAGACGGTGTGCCATCAACAGGTTTCATATCAAATGTCATTGCTATCCCCATTGAACCCAGTGTATGAGGGTAACTAAAAATAGTACATTAGATGCCTACAAGTGAAGATAGTAGCCAGAAAAGGAAGGACAAACAAATTACATACTATGTTGTAAATAAATCAATGCCTTGTTCAACAGCATCAAGAATGTCCTCTAGTAGTCTCTCTTAGATAGCCCATTTTATATTTTCAACATACCAGGTAGATCCAGCCCCACAACATATTTTGGTTTTTCAAGAGGTAGTTCCTTCTACAGTGAAGGTTACCAACCAAAAAGAACTTGAAAAAACGAAAAAAAAGACAAGTTATCACCACACATACCAGAATAATTTCAAACAATTCTCGACGTAATTCTGGAGGTTCATCAAGACCAAATCCACCAAGAATATAACCTAAGAAAATTATAAGATGGGTGTATGGCCATATCCATGGCAACCTGGTAAGTCATGTGAAGCTGTTTGTTCGGCAGATCTTTTTCTTTCTTGTTTGCTTCCAGCACCTTGAACTACACCAAACATGCGCTCCTACGCCCATGTTATGATGCAAGACAAAGGTATTATTGTGCCTTTAGCTCTGGGGCTAATGCCAGCGTTTTTTTTAACCACTCTAGTGAAAGATCTGTTGATCTCTGGAACGCATGTTAAAACAGTTTTAACTGAATTGTAAAGCTACCTTTGCTCGCCTTGAAGATGCTGAGAATGACTCGCTGAAAACGTTTTAGTACTATGTAATGGGACACAACGATGTACCTGAAGGTTAAACTTGAAAACAGAGAAGGTTGCGTATTTTGAATAAAACCAACGTAAGACTCAGGGGATACCTTATTCAGCGTTACTGCAATCAATTGGCATTGTTGGTGCGTACAACTAAGCGCCCTGATATTGTGTAGACAGCACAATTTTTTTTTTCAAAGCACTTGTCACGCCACACTCTGGCATCGCGACAAATACAAAATAAGCGTCTATTCTCTTCATGGCCAACAAATTTACGCAAACTCGAGCCAGATTTCGCCAGTACGCTGTCGAAACATATGCTTGGGGCATTGTTAGGCGTATACCAGTGTTTACGCGTACAAATCACCAAGGGTTGCACTTATACAATTTGTATCCTCAATTGTGCTCAAGATATCAGGTGTGATGTTTGGAGGGTGACCTTTGCTCGTGTACAATAACAAAGCTGGTGTCTCTATAGCAGCTCCATTCACATTCAATGTACCACAACGAGCGTTACCACTAGTGTGAGCTATACTAAAGAGCTTGCTTGTTGTTTTGGATTCCATTTCCGAAATGTTGATGTAACACAGTCAAGCCATTTATTTGGTTTCAACATTTGATTGAACTGCTGGCGACTTCAAAAACGCCATCAGCGTATTTTAATCAAGCGATTTACTAGCAATAGAAAATAGTGTCTTACTCCACTAGCAACGTTACTGGGTTGGTGTTAGCACGCAGTTTTTATACTTTTACTTCACAAACTTTTTAACGTTAGTTTTGTGCACCAAACTACGCCGATAGCGAATTTCTCGCATTCTTTTATCATTTTAGACAGTAGTTTTATGCAATGTAGCCTTTTATTGTAATGATTGAAATGTGGTACATTTATACGCCAATGTGCTCAGCAGGGGCGGTCTTGATGAGACCTTCAGCGGTGAATGTGCTGATGAACTAAAAAAGACTGTGAGACATTTTTGTTGCGGTACAGAACCTAATGAAAAAAAAAATCCTTAAAAATGAAGTAATAATTACCTGCTCGGCGATAGCTTGTTCCTTTGGGTCAGATTTGTCATCCTTAGCTGGGGTGACAACTAAAGAAGCGTCAGAACGTTACTAAATGAAGTAAATATTGTCGTACCATTGACTTGGGAGGAGAGGGAAGTGACAATGGTAACCTACAGCGAAAGTTAGTAAAAACTATAAAAAAAGGTGCAAAAAAAACTTGTGAGTTAACCACCTCGCTTTACGAGCGCTTACCTTTTTGCCATCTTCGGTTTGGATGTAAAGAGTGGCGCCCTCTGTCTTATCAACGTTCAAACTAGGGATTTTGCCGTTGGCTTGGATTTGGACCTTCTTACAGTTGATAACATCAACAGTGGCGACGACGTCGTCAAAGATCACTCCGGAACCCTCACAACCCTCTGTCTCGCGTTAAAACAGTGACAACAAACGCGTAACGTACCAACTACAACAGCGTTGCACTTTCCTTTGACGGTAACGGCGCTGTTCTTGCACTGGAGAAATTGTTAGATCTTGGTGTCAGATCGCTAAAAGTACCTTGGAAACGTAGACGGATTCCTTGAAGTCTTTTACCTCAACGACAACGTCGGTTTTACCAGTGTATTTCTCCTAGTGCCAAAGTTAGTCTTCTTTTTGGGCGAACCAAGTCGTTAACGTACGACGTAGTGCTTGTTGTTCTCGAATTTAGTAGTCATTTGAAGGGTGGTTTGCTCTGTGTTGGTTACTGAGTAAATAACTTAAAACACAACGCCAATTAAGTCGTTGTACCCTATTGGTACACAGCGTTTATGGTTGTAGCACGTTTATAGCTATCTGCCATCAAAAAAAAACGTTTTTTAAAAACATTGCGCTTAGTTCCTAAAAGACATTGTTGAGCGTAGTGTAGCTAGTGTTTACCAACGGAAGGTCAATGTATAACAGCCTGAACGGTGTAAGTAGCTTAGCAGCCAGTCAGAAATTTCATCGTTTTTTGTATTTTAGTAAAAGGCCCACGATTCAGCCTGTCGGCACCTGTGACTAACTACCTATGACACCGTGCCATAGGGGTGTTGTTTTTTGCCAATGAGCGAGCGAGAACGTGCGCTCACGCGTATTGGAATTTACCTCTCACAGACAATTAGATAACGCAGCAAAACTGCTAAGTGCCAATAATGAAGAAGATAGCACAGGCGATTGGGAGGATTTGGCCTCAGACAGCGAACCTTCACCTACACCGGCGGTAGAGCCTCCACAACAACCAAAGAGCCAATCAAAAGAAAAAAACAGAAGCTTATACAATATTTACATTAACGGCAAAAATAAGATGGTTAGCTCTTTTTACAATTGGGCTAGGCCTTGTACGTCCAAAACTCGCTTTGCTGAAAACCTTGCGTGAAAATGTAGGTTTAGTTTAAACAAATCAACAACACGTATTTTGTAGTTTACATGCGTCTGTTGCACTACTAATAGCGCGAAAGTTCCATCTGACCCGCCTCGCTTTTCAAGTAGTCCAATATTCTTTTTGGGCGTAGAATACTCTTTATTGCAAGAGAAATCCCTCCCTGGTAACAAGCGCACTGGCATTTTTCGCCGACACAAAGGCGAGAGGAGAAGCCTAGACGATGTCCAGGTACGCTCCCGTTTGACATTTATTACTACGCCCAGCGTGAAAAAATTCAATAAAAACCCAACAAAATTACCCAAAAAATTAATATAAAGGCAGCCAGCAAAAACAGTAACTCTACCTTTGGTTTCGTTTTTTTTTTTTCTACAACGGCCTCAACCGACTTTCTAGATGGAAAAAGCGCGTCTAGCAGAAATGCCACCAGAGGCACTGGCAAAGATGCTTCAAGATAATCATTATGGTATATCCAAAGCGCGCTTGGCGCGCGCTACAGAGAACTCTAATGCAAAGGTACGTTTATAGTGGTATGCCATTATTTAGAAATGAGCAGTATCACCTTGAAGAGGATTTCAATAAAATAATTTTTTTTTTTTGTTGACAACCCAAAAAGACAAGAAAGCACAAATCACTTTTTTTAAATTATCACCTCAATACCCTCTTTTTAGTCTGTATAAGCTTGGATTGTATATTCTTTGTTTTTTTTCTTTTTTTATTACACTGCAAAACAGTCAGACCGGCTTTTCTCGTTTTGGCGTTATCCCTTTTTTTTGGTTAATTTATGTTGTAGAAGAAGTCTTCTCAAAAGTACCCTCATGCTTCTCGGTTTATGCGTGATTTTGGGCACTTGCTGTGGTTCACTTATAGAAAGGATTTCCCAATGATTAAACCTTATAGTGTTGGGAGTGACGTTGGTATGTGGTGTGCCATAAAATTGGTTGATTCCTTTTTTGTTTTTTTTTTTTCTTAATTGTTCTCCGCGTCAAATAGTTGTCATTAACTTCTTTATCCAGGCTGGGGATGTATGTTACGTACCGGGCAAATGTTACTAGCTAGGGCATTTATTGCGTTGCGGTACCCAGGCACGATTAGCAGTCATTTTGTTCGACCTCTATCTACGATCTAACTGACTATTTTTGTTTCAACAGACGGCTTGATTCCAAACCAAGACATGTTATTCCCACACTCCCCTTATAGACAAATATTACGTTGGTTCGCGGATGCTCCTGGGCCTGATTATCCTTATTCTATACATAATATAATGCAACAAAATGTCATCATCAATGGCAAGGGTAGCAAGGAGCGTGTTGGTGAATGGTTTGCGCCTACTTCAATATCCATTGTCTTGCAGTACGTTCTCATATTCTTCCATATTTATTGTACCAGTTGTCTCTTGTCTCACAAGTACGCAATAGGCAACTCTCTAATAAGCACGAATCATGTTCTCTAGTGACGCACGTGGCTCGAGATGGTGTTGTATACATAGACCAGGTTCTTTTTTTGACAGTGTTAATTCAATACTGTATATTTACATTCCTTCTTTTTTTTTCAGGTGTTAGAGTTAGCTACTATTACCCCTCCATCAAAACCATCTACTCCATCTGACAAGTCTGACAAGAGTTCGTCTGTCGATAAGAAAGACAAGGAAGAGTTCCCGCCTGACGCGGAAGAAGATTCAAGTGGCAGTGGTAGTGGTAGTAGCAAGTACACTGGACCAACATGGAGACCGATCTTGATTATCATACCAATTCGCGTTGGTATTAATTCGTTGAATAAGATTTACATCAATCACATAAAGTTCATGCTACGACATGAAACCACCTTAGGCATCATTGGTGGTAAGCCGAAAGCGAGCCTGTATTTTGTTGGATATCAAGACTCTTCTTTGATATACCTTGATCCTCACTTTGTACAACCAGCCGCCAAGTTAGGACAGAAAATATCCATGGAACACCTGAGAGTACGTCAAAACAAAAAAAAAAAGTTCAACTTGACTTTCTTTTTCAACGTAGACTCACTTTTTGCTTTTAGTCGTACCATTGTAAGGTGCCTCAAGTGATGCCTATTGATCAAATTGATCCATCTCTTGCTGTTGCCTTTCTTTGTAAGACGAGAGACGAATTTTTCCAGCTCGTTAAAGACTCCAAAAAGGTTAGTTGTTGATTTGTAACATTTTTTTTGTTTTTTTTTTTTGCTTTATGCGGATTTTCCCCTTTTAGAAATGAATCCTTTTTGACGTTTTTTCCTTCTTTAGTTTGAAATAGAGCCATCCCACAAAACTGTATTTAATTTCGTTGACGAGTCGCCGTCGTGGGCGCGTCAGTCCACAAGTTTTTCATCATGCGAGAGTGACCAGGAGGCACTTGAAAGAAAATGCATCCCGCCCACTGCAACAGAACAATCACATAAAAAAACACAGTATGTTCTTGTAAATATAGACCTCTAGCATGCTAGTTTCCCCATTTTTTGTAAAAAGTGGTTGTCTTTGACTTGTTTTTTGGCCGATTTATCTGAAAACTGGCGAAAATCCATCATTTTTTCAAAAGGAAAGTAAAACCCTGCAAACATGGAGTCCTTAGCTCCAGAGCTCGTTTCGAATATTTTACAGTTTCTAGAACCCGTATATATTGTTATTGCGCGCAGAACGTGTGTTAAATGGTGTAATTACGTCAGTGGTATACCGGTGCTTGTGGTATGGCGTCGTAGCAACGTATTCGATACAATGAGCGAATTAATTAACGCTAGGGGTTAACAGCACCGATTATTGCGGAGAAATGCTCTGGGTTGTTCACGTTATCTCATGCAAGGACCCAACAAACCTTTTGTAAGCTTTTTGTAGCCTTACGTTGAAGAAATTCTAAGATCTAATTTGCTTTTATTTTTAGTTCGAAATATTGTGTCCACGTTATTTCGACGACAAGATGTACGTTCGTCTTGCAATTGAATTACATCTCTTTCGTTTTCTACCTCTATTTACACTTCACCTCAGCCTACAGCATTCAAGCGTGATGAACCTGTTTTTGCTAGCGTCAATAGTAAGCAATTGACTGTCTATGCTTCCGAAAAAAAAGTAAGTTCACTGAAAAAATGACAATGAGAGACGTTTAATATTTCCTTCTAGCGCACTGTGCTGTATACCTTTCGGATACCACCAATCAGGTATGAATGGAGTATCTTATTCATCGCCTAATATTGTTAGTTTCGCGAGAATAGACCAGACTTTTAAGCTTTCTGTTAAAGAAGGAGATGGCACATTCGTTTTACAAAGTATTAACAATGACATGCCATGGATTGATCAAATGGCTTGGGCACGTTCGGTTGGTATGTAAAAATAAACATGGATCAATTCTAACAGAACAAAGGTGGAAATGTTTTAGACCACGTGTTTCAAACGACGATCACTGGAGCCGCTGGAGTCGGTACGCAATCACCTTGTCAACAATTTTTGGTAAAAACTCATCTCACTTTTAACCAACATGACAGGAAAGACCTCATTCTGTCATTACTGCAGATACAAAGTGCCTCTAACAGAGTACATACGAACGATTGGGTTGGATTTTGTAAGTACTTGTATAGGTGTCATACACAGAGTCTGACTTGTTGGGTTTTTTAGGTTTCACATACTGTGTTACTTGAGGACGTTAAACAAGCCGTAAAACTGAACATGTTTCATACCGGTAGTTACGCTATATATGGTGTACGCAATCTTAGTATAATGGCGTGGTGCTAACCTATCAAAAGCGTATGGCTAATGGCTATCTTCGATCAGGACATGGCGTTATCCTCATGTTCGACGTAACAGATCGAGAAAGTTTTGAGCTTGCAATAACAATTACTGGTATGCGCTCAGACTACATGCTGGTTGGTAACATGATAGACAAGGAAGACAGACAGGTACAGCCCATTTGAAAAATCTGGTCAAAAAAAAAATTGGATTGTTGGGAAAAGGCGTTTTCATGATGTAATCTGTAGGTAACCTACGAAGAAGCTAAGAAAGCAGCAGGTGAACACACTTATATGGAAATTAGTACTTTGACAGGACAAGGTGGTACGTACAAAGTCACGGTAGTTAGTATGTTATCCGCTATTCGCTTATTCATTTTGTAGTCGAGGAATGTGTCAAGGAACTTGCAAGGATATCATTGGCCTATTACAATAAGACTTGGGGTACACTATAGTTAACACCTAAGTACTCAACAAAAAACATTGATGGCATGTTATTGTGGTTACACAAGTCGTTAAGATACTCAAATTTATGGAAAAAGTTATTGAACATTCGGGATCAATACATGCACCTTCTTGAAAAAGAACACTTTTTCGTCTTTTTTGTACAATGATATTCTTTTTATGGGAAATAAATCTTCGTTCCAGAACTACCCTTTTCTCGGACATTGTAGGAGTCTCTCGTATGTATAAAACGAAGCATTAGGCAATTGGGAGCCCTATTCCAAGGTGATTGGCGATATTGGCCGCACACCCGAATTAAAATACGGAAGTGCCGCATTCTCCTTTTCTCTACTTTTTTTTTTCGTTTTACTCTTAGGCGCCTACCAACCGCACCAACAAGTTGTACGAAATAGAGCGCCAACGTCCAGATTTAGGAACAGTTCTTGAATACTTGCGCAAATAAGGTTTAATAAAATCACAAAACCTCAAAACATACACATCAGCAACACCTCATGTCCACTGAAAGCTTTAAACCAATCCCTACAACATTACGCGAGCGCGTAGTTCTCGGTGTGCGCGAATACGCTCTAATGGCTTCAAGAGCAAAGACTTTCGATGCTTTGTTGGAAGCGCTTCACTTTCTTTACACAAAGGAACACACCTTCACCTTTTACATAAACGCATCTTCCAAACACGAATTCAAAAGCCTTGAAGAGTGGGCCGCTACCGTAGACGAGAAAACAAGAGCAATATACGTAGAGGGCAAATACATTCTTGGTGATATGGACTTCTGTGAAGAAACCATGACATTGAAGTACACCATCTACCAGTACAAAGCAGGTGATATTGCCACCGCCGATTACGTTGTTGCAAAGCTCGAAGAAGAAGACGGTAAACTAAGCTACAAGCACTGTGATATCTACTACGACTTTATTTAAAGGACGTGGAAGCCGCAGTAAATAAAAAACGACCCCAAACAATTTTCAACCAAAAAACAGTGTCTTTTGTTCATAATTTATTTTTTTACTTATTTTGACTTTTTTTTTTATTGTTTTTGTTTTTGGTTTTGTGTGTTGTGTTACTGTACAAAATTTACAAGCTTTATGAGTATTCCCTTTTTTTCTTTTTTTTTTAAAGCGTTACGCGTATGTCCCTATATGTTGTACCCGTTTTCTTGTTGTTTTTGTATTTGACATACAAGAAGCCAAGGCATAATGTGAACACAACTGCGCCAGTCAACAACCCAAGAAAAAATGACCAACCGTGTCCTACGCTAGGCAAAGGCGCTGCGCCTTGACGGAACACATTGGCATGCTTGGCGCTTTGTGCTTGGTAGTCCGGCCATTCAAAGTCTAGTTGTTGCTGTTGTGACTGATCAAATCGCTTGTACTCGTGTGTTGAACATGACAGCGTGTGACCCAATACTTTAGAGTACTTGGCAAGGTTATTGTCTTTAACACGGACAGGCAGCTCCAACATTTTAGACTTGTACTTCTTAATAAGCGGTTCGTTAAAGAAAGCGCTAAAGAAATCTGATTTGCGTCTCTGTGCTGTCACCCTGCGTGGAATGGTTAATGATAAAGGCGATTCAACCCAAAATATCGTACTTGAGCATCTCACGAATGAGCCAATAGCAGTCTCGTTCTTCCCTGCGATTACAAGCTTCGTCCAAACAACTAGAATCACCAAAGATAGCAATAGTACCCTTAACACTGTCAGAGAGTCTTTTGTAAACAAAATAAAAAAGTAGTACCGTTGGATCTTTTCCTGCAGCTTCTCCTGGGTTGTAAAAACCGATGACAGGCACAGTCTGTTTTACTGTATTAGATTTTGTCAACTTTTCGCCTTGATTAGTGAACTCAAACGGTATGAGGGTTCCTCCACGTGGAAATCGTGCGATAGCTACACCTGATGCAAACTAATACAAATTGAGTTAATCAAACATGTCGCCCTTTTCTCAACTTATTGTTGAGTTCAATAAAACGTTCACACGTACGTGTGCCTTGTGAGAAGTGATGCGGAAGTCACCATCATAGACTTGGTTGCCAAAGGCAATATCCCAAGGCTTCAGAAGGTCATTTACAGCCGGTACATTAGCGCCCCTACAAATTGTTTATAAACACAAAAATATGAGACGTAAACTTGGGATAGGGCATACCCTGTTACTGGTGTCCACCATTGTTTTGTATTTTCATCGTAGAACTTTATAGTCTCTATAACTTCTTCACTGTACCAGTCGGCAAAGAGCATAACACTAAGGCCTTCATCGACGTATTTCTTCAAAGCATCAATCTCGCTTGGAAAGAACTCCTCTTCAGGATCAACAATGAGCAGTGTGCCATACTGTGAGGCATCAAAGCAAGTGTACGGTTGACCCAAAACCTCAACAAAGTATCCTAAAACAAATCAAAGTAAGTACTAACCAAGCTATACATTCATGCGATATTGCTCGCCAAGTATGGTCGTCACAAGCGTACCTTGCTCTCTTAAAAAGTTATACAGCTTTCTGAAGTTAGTGTGCACGTGATCACCGTTCCAATCAAAAGGTTCTTGGGTCCACCACAAGGCATCTCTTGGAAAGTAACCGCCAGGATAGTGTAGATTATGATATTGATCCCACAGAATGCGCTTCTCACGAGGAGGTGTTGCTGTCACGTTCACCTTGATGGGGAGACTGATCGTTGTTGTACGAAAGTCCGAAGATCCCGGCAAAGGAGGACTCCTAATAATTGCGTCAATACACTATCAAAACCCAACAAAAATGAGTTCAGGTACCTAATGTCTACCTCGACCTTTCCCTCAACGGTACCAATCCAGTCGGCTTTATTGTCCATAACCTTTAGCTTAATGCCAAGCGCGCCAGTCCAAGGCCATAGTGTATCAGGGTAATCAAAGTGAACTTCCAATACGTTCATGTCAGGCATTGTGATCCAACGCGGCGCTCCAAGGATTTCACCTTGTGCACTCATACCGTTGAGTATCGTCACATTCACGATTAAAGGCATCTGACCGTGGTAAAGCGGTTGAGAGCAGAATGGCCACATGTAAGGACACGACGTGAGATCAAGTGTAGCTGGTGCAAAACTTGCACGTGGTGAGTACTCCTAGAGTCAAGTAAACAAAAGGAAGTTGTAGTGATGGGCGAAAACATGCCTGTAACGCTTTGTAGGCGCCAATAAGATCCATCTTACCCATGCCTTGCTCGAACACATTTAATCCAGGTAGAATATGTGCGCTTTCGAGAAGGACTTGTTTGATTGAAGCTGGGTTTACAATCTATTTAAAATGTGAGAAAACGAAAAAAAAATAGCAGCCGCTGAACAAAAGCATACCTGCCAACGCCTCTTTTCTTCAATTGTTGAAGATAAAAGAGCCACTGCACCAGCTACTACAGGTGATGCAACAGAAGTACCGGAGAGTACTTGACAGCCACCATTAATACCAGAACCGATGACATCCTTTCCTACAAAACAAGAATTAGGTTCACAGTCCACCAAATACGACAAAACTTACCGTAAGCGAGGATATCTGGTTTAATGCGACCATATCCTCCAGGTAGTTCCCAAGTGGTCATACCACGACTAGAGAATTTTGCAAGGTTGTCTAAGGCGAAATTTAAAAAAAATTCGTAGGATGTGCAACCACTTACTTTCAAAGGTTACTCCACCAACACCAATCACATCCATTTGATCTGCTGGGTTGTTCAATGTCCTGATACAACAGTTAATTACCCAGCCACTACATACTACACACAAAGAGCAACTTACCCGTAGAGAGGACCATCATTGCCAATAGCAGATACAACAATAATATTGTTACCGCTCATCTCCCATACCTTGTCGACGAAAGGTTCGTCCATAAAATCAGGACCACCAATACTCAGATTTAGGATATTAATTTTCTTATGTATTGCGTAATTAAACGCGTCTAGAAACCAGGACGTGAAGGACACTATGTATGATGTAAGCAAAATGGATACTACAAAAAATTTATATAAATTTCTCGAAGCTCACCTTTCTTCTCGGTAAAGACGCGAAAGCTATATATCTCAACATCCGGTGCGAATCCCTTGCATTGTGTATCTTTACTAGCAATTAACTACAAATATTGTAAGCAAATATGTGGGCCATACAAGCGGTTAACATACCCCTGTGACGCACGAGCCATGTCCGAGTTTGTCATCCAACTCGCTCTCATCTGTCCAGTTTGTACGTTCTACCACGTTCTTCAAGTGTGGATGGTTTGCCCGTATACCAGTATCGAATACAGCTACTTTAACACCTGCACAAAATATTGGCGTGAGTATCGAGAAAAACCGTTCAAAGATTTTTCACAAAAAACCGAAACGACGTAAAATCACAAAAAAAGTTTTGTTTTTACCTCGACCAGTATAGCCTTTTTCCCAAAGCATATGTGCATTAAAGCGATCTGGAATACTCTGATCGTTATGCAAGCGTCTGCCAGTATTGAGAGATGTCGCATTTATAAAGTATCCATCAGGAAATCTGAAATATCTGCACAAACAATATTTAGCTGAAGATCCACGCTTTTTTCAAAAGAAAAATTTTGGGGAATGAAAAATTTATGTCCATGCCTTCCATTTTGCGTCTTTTCCTTCACGACGGACATAAGGTCCGAGAATGGATCAAATGAATCCTCAGGTGTTCCAGATAGAATCCCAACGAACCGTCGCTGTGGCGTTACACGTTTTATGTGTTGTTTATCTCCACGTAATGACGATACAAGAGAAGAGTCGTCCTTTAGTAATGTCTACGCATTATTAGACGTGTATTACGGATTATGGGCTGTACGCGTATTAATGCAAAGTCACTGGGGACCCCTTTAAGAGCTGTTTTGCGTGTTAGTAGTTCCCACGTTCGTTTTATAGGTAATAAGGCCTGTAGAATGGCCTTTTGATCGTCATTAGTCATGTAGTTAAAAAACGACACAATATATTCTATAATACGCTTAGGATACTTTAGAGGCTAATTGGGGAGGTACCATTATTTATAATTGACGAACTAAAAACCGATTCTGATTCATCGGTTGTATTATGTGCATTTGTTTGTACTGCATACATTGATAATAGCAATAATACAAGCCAGGTTGTTCCCATGAACGCCAAATACGGCGTTGGGGCTTTGGCTTTATGCATTTATGAGCATAAACAGCTTGGCGGTTGGAGCGTTGTTTCTGTATTGAGCCACTTATCCTCGTTAATTTAAGTCAATTGGAATTGTCGGCTGACATAATTCATAAACAAAAACAAGAAGCAGTGCTAATGTTCCGCTCCGCTGTTTTTGTCGCATTACTAGTATGTACTGTACTCAGTGCAAAGGTAAAATCGCTATTAATTGCTTAGAGTTCGAAGTAACTCGTTGTAGGTTGAATCGCTACCTGATTACTCAGGACCACCACTCTCGATGTACTCTGGGTACATTGAAGTCCCCGGAACTGGAAGATTCATGCACTACTGGTTGGTCGAAACACTCGTTAACCCTGAGGACGCACCACTCGTTGTATGGACAAACGGTACGAGAGACTACTGACACCGCGACATTTTGTAATCGTCATCAGGTGGTCCTGGATGCAGTGGCCTTGCTGGTTTGATGTCAGAAAATGGGCCTTTGCGTATTGGTAAGCGATTTGAGCGACTCTAAACAAGAAAAGCTTGATATTAACTTGTACGCTAGATAGCGCCGGTAATGTGGTCTACGCAACTCCGACATGGACTCAAGTTGCTAATGTGTTGTTTATTGAGGTAATGAATTCGTGGTTTTGACATTTGGTGTGTCCTAATAACCTCTCTTTAGCAACCAGCTGGTGTTGGATTCTCATACTACACTAACCCTGCAGATGTAAACACTAACGATGACAAAGCAGCAAGTGATAACTTGGCGCTTCTCAGTGGCACGTGCTCTAAGGATTTTAAAGCGTTTATAGAAAAAACATCTAACTGGTCCCAGGCTTTTTGAAAGAGTTTCCCCAATATGTTGGTAGATCCGTACGTACCAAAAATTTTTTCCATTTTTGTGCTTTGTCTTTTTCGCTTATTGTTATGTAACAGACTTGGTTGACTGCTGAATCATATGGAGGCGTTTACATTCCACAACTTGCCGCTCTTATTTTGTCTCAGCCATCCACTGATCTCGCTAAACAACTCGCTGGATTTATGGTGCGGACAACTTCTTTTTAAAGAAAAACCATTAACGTTTGTGTACATGTAGGTTGGTAACCCTGTCTTTAATTGTCAAGGAAATATTGACTCTGCTGGTGGTGCTTTCGGTGTTGAAGAATTTAACTTGTTATACTGGCATGGACTTGCTAGTTACAGACACTACGCCAACTGGACCGCACATGATTGCAACAACAAGTTTGCTAAAGATAAAGCATGTCCTGCTATCCTTGCTGTAGCCACAGCTGAGGTCGGTGTCATCAACCAGCCTACTAAGCGCTCAGTAGAAAGAGACAACTTCCCTTCACTCAACCCTGATTGCATCTACTACGACTTCTGCAGCGGAAACGGATCTCTCGATTTCAGGTACAAAAATGATTTTATTCTTGAGTGTCACCCTTGCTTACTTTACCACAGTTCAGAAACCGGCGAATGCAACTCTATTGATAACAGAATCAAGAATTACTTGAATAGAGCAGATGTCAAAAAGGCATTGCACGTCAAGAGCGATATTGCTTGGGATGAATGTACAACAAACCTCAATTACACAATCCAAGTACGATTTACCTTTTTTTGTCCGTTTGAGTTAACGTTTCCTCTTTTTTTTTTTTCAGGGAAGAAACATGCTTGACTTTTACGATAAAATCTTTGCTGCAAAGCCTTCCATGAAGGTTCTTGTATACTCTGGGGATATCGATATTTTGACTGTTCCATTCGCTTTTACGATGCCTTGCATTTACCAAATGGGTAAAACGCGTGTCAGCAACTGGCAACCATGGTTCGTTAACGGAGCCACCGCTGGTTATGTTGAAGAATTTGCGCGTTTCACTTATGCTACCATAAAGGGTGCTGGTCACGAGGTACCCCATAGATATTTTTTTAAAACTATCTAGTCTGATTGTTGTGCAATAGGCTCCAACATTCCAACCGCTCAACTCGTATGAAATGTTTTCGAGGTTTTTGCTCAAAGGGCAACTCGTAGACGATGCACATAGGCCAGATCCAGCTCGTTTTAGCTCAAGACGTCGCCGTCAAAGTGATAACTTGAGATACTACAACGTCCTTCCTTGAGTTGTTCTTGTCACCTAATAAAACGACTTTTTTTTTGAAACTTTGTCAAAAATATTCTGAAGAAAATCAGACTGTTCACATAGAGAGAAGAAGACCTTCTTGTAGAACGCGTAAAATTCCCATAAGCGCTTCCTAGTGCTATAAGAAGTGTTTGAAGCCATGACTATGGATAGCTTCTCGTATGAGGGCAGTGCCTACTCTACAGCCATGTCTGATGACGACGAGCCTCTATTGGAGACATCCAGCGGGTTAATGGGATCATCTACTGAGAATAATACAAACCAATTTTACACAATGTACAAGCAGCCGGGTCTGCTTCCTAAATCGCTAGTAACGGGCTCTCGCGACTTTGTAACTACGCATGGTGGTGGAACTGTACAATTGGCTGCAACTTTTACTAGAGCGAGTATACCAACCGTAACTGCAGCACAACCCAACAAAAATACAGTTACGAATTTATTAAATGAAGCTGAACCGACGCCATGGCTTTCTAGCAATTCCGCTCCTAATTCATCCTCGGCACCTAGTTTTCAAATGAAAGCAGTACAACAGTCAAAAGTACAAAGAAAAACTAAAACTCGGCAAAATACGCCTCCACTGTCATCTACGCGCGTAAACTACGGCAATAAAAGGGTTGAGGACAAAGCACCACGAAAAAGAGTTGTGAAGGATAAATCAAGAACAAGAAAGGTCGATTCTAAGCGCGCTGCAAGGGATGAAAACGCTGCTATAATGTACAGGAATTTATTTCATGTTCTGGAATGCAAAGTACCCACAGCTCTTCAAGAACGTTTCGAAAATTGGCGTGTATACGTGGATACTGCTGTCGGTTATTCTGGTACGCAAAGGGATGTACAAAAACGCATTACTAAGGACTTTGAAGGTAATGCAAAAATCTTCAAAAAAAAACCTGATGAAGGAGAGAAAGCACGTGTTTGAATTATTCAAACTTTCGAGGAGTCGATTATTTATCCACTATGCTGACGTGTTAATGCTGTAGGCGCTTTCTTTGTATTGCACCATCGAGGATACAAGCTCTCGGCCTTTGTCTCAATGCGGTGATTGCGTAGAGTATTTTTCAAACCGTATGTATTTTAAAGTGAATCAACACATTCGTGGTCGCATCGCTATTGTTAAAAATAACAACCTAATAAAAATAGAGAATGGCATATTCAAGGTACGTCGAAAGACAATGGCATTTTTTTTGGGCCAAAAAATGTGTTTTTTCTGACTTTGTATCTATTAGATTAATTGCAAGTTCATGTGCGCGTGTAAGCATCACAGCGTCGACAGCTTTGTTTTCAGGCTGCACTTGTTTGATAATGTTACACAACAGTATTGTATGGCTGCTCAGCAAAACATTTTCGTAAAACAGTGGCGCAAGAGTAGTCAAAAGAAGGAGCAGGTTGTTATTTCTTGCCACCCATCACAGATTGGTCCAATTGATAAAACATAACCTGTGCTGTTTGGTTTTTTACTTGAAATAAAGGATACACACAAGTCGATAGTGTAGGTTGGTTGGTTGCATTAAACCAAAATTGAAACTCATGCTCCCTTTTTGTCACAAACCTGTCAATCGACATTTCCTTCTCGCTGCATATTGACCACGCAGCTACAGTGGCGAGGTAGACTATTACCACTCCAAGCTATATTTTCAAATAATAGGGAAATTTCATTTTTTCCACCGCCGGTGAAATATTTCAACCCAATAACCGATTTTATCAAATTTATCACGTCGATTCTAAACTTTATCAACAAAACAATTCTCCTTCTTTATCACCACACCTCATCCTATTGACAATACTATGACATCTGTATATCAACGCATTGCAATTGTAACAGGAGCGAATTCAGGCATTGGCGTCGAAATTGCCCGTGAACTTGCAGTCAAACACCAACAAAAGGTCATCATGGGTACTGAAGCTGCTATTTAATAACGTTTCCTTACGTTTTTAGCCTGTCGTACAAAAAAAACAGCATTAAAAGCTAAAGACAGCATCGAAGCGTCTATACGCGACAAGTCCTCAAAAGGTAGCGTAGAATACATGCCATTGGACCTTGGAGACTTTGCCAGCATACGTTCATTCGCCAAATCGTTCAAGGCGGAACATGAAATACTTGATCTTCTCATGCTCAATGCGGGTACTTTGCACAATACCTATCGTTCACTCCGCCTTACAGTTTGACCAACAGGTATTGCAACTGCTTCATACAAAAAAACTGTACATGATCTCGAAAGTACGTCAAAACAAGCCGTTTCTTGAATACTAAATGGTTTAGTGTGCTTTGGTATCAATGCTGTTGGAAACGCGTATCTGACTAAACTGCTATCCGACTGCTTGGTAAAGTCTGAAAGTGCACGGATTGTTGCGGTTACTGGCGATATATACAAAATAGGACATGCCATTGAGTTCGATGACAGTGATCAATATAAGCAAATGACCAAGAAGCAGTGGGCATTCACAGACGTTGCCAAATGTACGATTAAGTACTTTTTGCATCTCCTGACTATAAGAAATAGGCTATGCCACGTCGAAGACTGCTTTGAACTTGTGGGCAGTGGAAGAAGCAAGGAGGCTTAAAAAACGTGCGTTTAAACGATTTATGGTAGCCAACCGTTTTGATATAATACCTAGATCCGAACGTAACAATGACGCTCGTCCATCCAGGCGTTATCAAAACTAATTTGATGCGTGATTCAGCGTTTGCCAGGTTTATGAGTCCTATCTTTGGGTTGTTTGCAATGACTGTTAAGCAAGGCGCTGCTGCGCCATTGTACTGTGGAACTGACCCTAACCTTGAGGGCATGTCTGGAGACTACTATTACTTGAAGAAAAAGACACCACTTGCAGCTTTTAGTTGTGATCCGGAAGTTGCCAAGAAAATGTGGAAAAGCATCAGAAACACAATCACATGCATAGAACAGGACCTGGAGTAACTAAATGACTCTCCGAATAAACCTTGTTTGTACATACACCTCGGGTCTCTTTTTTTTTTGCCGGACTTGTTTAGTGGTGAATCTGGAATACTGTTTACACCGTATTGAGATGAAACTCAGCTGATCCCACGATTTCCATTGTTCTAATGAATACACCTACAGTGGCGGGTTTTTAGAAACTGCGATGCACAAAAACTGTTCACAACGTTTTTAGTTTGACGTGATACATTACTCATATCTTCAAGTGTGTAATGACGGTCGTGCCTGTGTAGTCGTGATGTAAAATGACACTATAACCGTTAAGTCATACACCTTGCGTTTCTTTATTTATCGTCATGACAGCTAGCGCTAGCTTTGTCGTAGTCTTATTGTTTTTTGCGTATGATCACGTGTCAGCAACAGGTGAGTAGCCAAAAATACTCCTTCTTACAAAAACTGAGTTGTACAGTATACGCTATCGAAACTACGCTAGATCTTGGCATAGTACCACAGGAGGTTGATTATCTAGGTGAAGGAAACTTCGTAGTTACGCATAACAAAGGCTTATCTATTTACAACAGCACTTGTACAAACGCGCCAGACTCTTATTTTGTCTCATTTGGTATAGGGTCACATCAACGGAACGTTTCGTCTTATCGCGGCCGGAACTTTCAAAATCTCCAAGGCGTTGCAGTTGATAGACTGCGTGGTAGGATTGTATTCGTTGATATTAGCCATTCCGTTTATGTACGCATTCTGATGTCTGTGCCTTAACGTCTCTAAAATCATTTTTGGTAGTACGTTTCTGACTTGGACTTGAACATCTTGTGGACTTTTGGACCATCCATAAATAGGACATTGGCGAATGGAACACGGGTAAATGGAACACGAATAAAGGGTATTTAACAACTTGTTTTCCACAATCACTCAGTACACTTAGGCTGCCGACAAACATTGTTTAATAGTGACTTTTCTGCGTTATATGTTGCCAATGCTTACCCACCCAAAGGTTTAAAACTGCTGCTGCAGGAGGGTGAAGGCACGAAACTTGGAAACTGCTTCACATGACACTATGTTAAGGTGCAGTGGTGCTTACAACATACTTTAAAGATTCTAGGAGCTTCAGAAACACTCAAGTATTCGCAATCGAACCCGTTTAGCAACTCCTTATATGATTGTAGGGTATTGCTCTGGACGAAGTGAATGGACACGTGTTTGTCACGTCCGAACGTAACAGTGTATACGTCTTCGATGAGTCAACTGGTACCGATAATACAATTGCATTGAATTAATAGATGGCAATAGGGGACTATCTGTTCGTATTAAGGGACAAACAGCAAAATAAATTCAACCATCCTTTAGGTGTTGCCGTAGATGCACTAGGAAACTTGATTGTCTTAAGCACAAGGGATAACGCCGCCCTAGTTATGAAACGACCTATACACCAAGGTACATCATATTCTAAGCGCGCGATACATGACTTCAGATGTAGGAACGAACGAGTCGTTAAGTATTCCTATACATAGGCCCCAGAGTATCACCTTGGATGGGACTACGCTCAAGCTTTATGTCGCTGATGGTCGTAGCAATATAACAGTACTGTATCCGCCTTACGAGACAAGGTATCAATGCGGGAAAAAATGCATCTGTCCTCCACCATCGCCGACAAGCCAATGTGTAAATGGAACATGGATAGTTAATGAGTATGAAACAGGAACCATTGCCATTCTTTCTCCTACTATCTTCACAGGTACTAATACTAGATTGATGTGCCACAGTTTAAATACATTTAGCCAACATTACGTTGAGTCAAGAAGATGTTATTGTAAGCACCATAGGCTCTACAATGACAGTCATGGGTTGTGCAAATATAACAAAGGCAGCCTACAATGTTTCAGTGGGTAAGAATCGTGTAAACGAAGCGCTTAATTCTGGAGAACCAGTGCGTTGTCTGCAGCTTATCTTTCAGCTACTAAAAGCATAATTTTTTTCTAGATCAGTTTCGATGTTTTGGAACACAACTGTGCTGACACTTCCCTCGAACCTTTTGATACTTTCATATTTACGACGAACATGACTGGGTGTTTCGAGGTTACAACAGAATGGCGACGAGAAGCAAACAGGCTTGGCGCAATTGTGCAAGTAACCAAGTGCCAAAAAGATCTACAAGTAGGTTTAGCACTCGGTGCTACTGGTGGAGTTTTAGTCTTTGTGGCAATGGTAGCAGTAGTCATGTGGATTGTAGTGCACAAACGCGTCGGATATATAGGCGCTGTAACAGAGTAATGTTGAGCATGTAGACAAATATAACTTTGTTAACATTTGGTGAATAAAAACTGACTTGAAGTGCAAAAAATTCACTGCTGTCAACAGCAGTATCAGGATGAAGGTGCCTCACAAAGTTCTTTGTTACGGAATTCCTTACCTGTTAGCGCAGTTGAACTATTTGTTGTATCAGGTGCGACCTGATTTAAACACCCGTAACGAAGGGTGACAGCAATCAACATACGCCCTACTTCATTAAATTCTCAGGATTAGTGATGAAAGTTAGAAGCGGCAGTTGTTATTATAAGTTGTTTGTTGCTTTATAAACACGCTCAAATATACAAAAAATAAATTATGGGTTACCACAAAATATCTGTAAATCGCACCATCGTTACTATAACACGCAAAACAACGCATATCGTTCGCAAACCGCACACTTTCTATTTTTGAAATTTGTATATTTGACACTCACAACACCTTCTTAACGTCTATGACTACCTCAGCACTCTAATTTGAACTAACGTAGTTTAGAATTCCTTGTTGCAAACTAAATACCCCATAAAAAACGAGAGTAACACTATCTGTAGTTATTAATACAGTACAATATCGTCAGGGCTTACTTTAAACTGTTTTGGTTAGATTTCAGATAAAAAAAACGTGGTCGAACAGTTATTACCTTCTTTGGTTTTCTCACCGAACCATCGCTAAAATAATACGCCCAAGTGGCATTTAGAGGCGAGTTCATATTGTCTCAGCTACAAAACAGCTCACACCGTTTAAACGAAGGTAGTGCTTTTACGAGGCACCTAAATAGTTCTTTAGCGTTTCGTTCCACCTTTCAGTGTGTAGCACACAACAATCCTACTGTACCTTACAAAGGATACTTATCAGTGAACTTTGTTTTTTAACTGCCTCTATGACTTAATGTATCACCAGTTCTGCCTGTTTGGTTGCACCTTGTTAGTTCTTCATTGGTGTTTGGCGAGTTGACAAGCTTAATTGGCATAGCATTTTGTAGACAAGTGAATAATAGCTGAGTTAGCATTTCAAACAACACTTTCTATTAGAATATTCGAAACAACCCTAAATGGACTCTAACGAGCGAAGTACAATGACTTTAGAGGATGGTGGATCTATCTTGTGGGATCCTACGTTTTTAACAAAGGAAGAGTCTTCAAAGCTGTTTAAACACTTACAATCAGTCTGTAAATGGTACCACAACCAGATAAAGAGTGATTATTACGATTTAACGCTTTTTCAGGGAAACTTCGGTGTACCCCACTCCAGAAGGAGGAAATAAGCAAACAATAGAGATTCCACGCGCACAAAGTTGGATGGCACGTGCGCTCATGTGCAATAACGTGCTTTTGATTCGCTAAATTGACAACGTTTAATTTTTAGGCAGATGACGGTATCAGCAATAAAGAAGCGTCCCTCTTTCAGAAACAAGCACCATTGAAGTGGTCTCCAGAAATGACCATCGTACGCAAGAAAGTTGAAGCGTTATTGAATGAGAAGTTCGACTTTGTGCTTATAAATTTGTACCGTGATGGTAAAGACAATGTCGGGTTTCACTATGACGAAACACATCGTCTTCCAGGTACGTTGCCTGAAGACAAGTGACATTTTGCTTACATCAATAACAAAGGGAAAACTACTGTGCCATCCATATCTATAGGCGCAACCAGGACATTTATTATTCGATCTATTGAGCGCAAAGACGAAGTGCCAGATAGAGAGTTTAAATTGGTGCGACATTTTAAAGACGGTGACCATAAAAATTGAAAACTCATTTAACTGTATCTAGGTCGATGGGAGTCTCGTTGTCATGCTTGGTAAGATGCAACACTATTACTACCATAGTATTCCACTTGAAGAGCATATAAAAGAACCACGTATCAACTTAACGTTCAGAGGATTGGATAGATAAATCCACTTAAAAGTGTTATTGTCGAAACATGTAAAAAAACTGATTTATTGCATTTTAGAGCTTAATTTTGCTGTACTCGAGAACTTTGTTAAGTTCCGATAGTTTGCCATTCCTACAACGTAGCAGTTGTGTCACGATATTGTACCTGTTGAAAATCAGTTCTGTAACATAGTGTTTGAAACGTGCCTGATGGGAGGATTGCCTAAAGCGTCACGCAAGGCCAAACACAAACAGAATTCTTGTTGAACGTGAGATAACTCAGGTGCGAGTACGATCGTCTAACATCAAGTCAGAGTGGTGAAGGTAAAGTGCAGACAGCACCTTGTATTTGCTTAGTATAAGACATTGTTCACTACATCTTTCTACTCCCGTCACGTCTTTGTCGTTGATGTAGTATCTCTGAGTGATAACTGGGACGTTGTATACTTTATAAGTCGATAACTCTCCCAACTTTTTTTGGGTTTTAGTCACAATACTTTGGTCTATACGTGCTGCATTAAGCAAAGATGCTATGGCCTAAATCCGTGATTAGTATTTTCAGTTAATGTAAGCAAGGGTATGTACCTTAGCAAATGAAGGAGACTTCAATAAATCAGTGTAGTCTTTTGCTTCGGATGCTAGTTTTTGTTAGCAGGTACAAATTCTTAATACACGTGCCGCATTTCAAGTAAGTTGGGGTGACTCTAATATCCATCTTTTCAGTCAGCTTTGGAACTTGTAACATCTGTATTACGTTCGCTGGTACACTTGGGTGAACAATAGGTATCTCACCGAGATTGATAGCATCGTCGTGATAGTTTGTGTCTTTGTGAATCAATGAAGGAATACACCGGAATTTGAAGTTGCTGTCTGGGAGCGACGTGATTTTGGTGCCAGGGTAGTCAGAGATAAGTGTCAGAAAAGCTTCAACAGCCATCCGTTCACCCGTTTGTTTACAGTGCTCTACAGCCTCAGCGTATAAGGCTGATAAGGTTTGTGTATCCAACAACTTAATTCGGAACTTGGTAACTAGGTCAGGGACCAAGTTTGCAGGTACCGTGTAAGCAAAAGGAGGAATATCCATTTTTAAGTTCGCAAATACACGTGTCACTGGTAGGAAAATTGAGGCGTTTTCTTTCCATCCGGGATTGAATCTATAGCCATGTTAAGTGACATAATTACTCAGCACGTACCTGTATATTGGCGTTACAGAACGAAGTGAAAGATCGTCGTGTGCTTCCGACTCATGACTGAGATATCTGTAAATTTTAGAGATAGATTTTGACATATCTGTCTTGTTGTTGTGTTCTGGTAATGCATTCAGATGTTCTAACACCGTTGCGATACTTGGTTTTTTTGACTTGTGGTCTACAAGCGGTATGCCTTTAGGTGCCATTGGGCTTTTTGTCCAGCAAAGAGTTGCATAGCTTTCTAGTAAATGGCATGTGTTAGTGCTATTCAAGAACGGGTGCATAACTGTACCTGAAACGACATTAGAGGGAGCCACAAACTTCCATGTGCAAGCTTTTTTCAGCCTCTCATCCCACATGCAGGGTATGATGGCACAGTCTTGTTCTAGATCAGATAGTGCGTATCCCTTAGATGCAACATATGAAAGAAACTCTATGGCTTCAGTAACACTGTTTTCCTTTTGGGCCTCGAGGCGACTGATAGCCTGCTGGTAAGCTTTGAAGCAAGGATGTTCTTTTGTAACATTTTGTTGAATACCCAGTTGATTCCTGAGGAACGCTTGCCATTGACGATCCCAAAAATCTAAAAAAAGGCAAGTTGTCAGCAAATTAACTTATAAAACATTCGAACAATGTCACAAACCTCTATGCGGAAACTTGGTGTCATCATTTTTGAATAAGCGTTGGAACACAAAGTCGGTTGGGTCATACAATTTACAAGCTTCAACATATTCACCGTTTCTCGCTTTTACACACTTCCATTCTTTACCGATCGCTGTAGATACATTAAACACGGCAATGTTTGGAGGATTAAAAGGATTACCTGTCAAGTCAACACGGTTATCAATGCAGAACTGCAAAACAACTGTTTTTTCATTTGCAGGGAGGGCATTAAATGCAGCACATTTAACGTAGCGCCTGAGATACGAATCGTACTTTATAGGTCTAAGCCCCAATTGCCTGTAGAAATCCATGTACGGTCCCTGTTTAAGGAGGCGAACTGACAAGTGAGAGATGACTGGCAATCCCTTCGGGAGATACTCTTTGATACCCGATTCTTCATTGCAAGCAACGAGTCGTTCTTTGCGGATTCTGAATAGCTGATCTTGGAGTGTTGTGCCTTTTAATCCATTTGGAAGGTTTTGTAAACCCAATACGCCGCAGTGTTGGATAACGTAGTTCAATGCCATGCTCTGCAGTGATTCTACAACGGTCACCGATATAGTTGGCTGCAGAATGGGATGAACCTCAAATAAAGGAAGGTTCTTGAGGTACTTGAACGATGGCACAAACGTCCTGGAAGCGAAATATTGCAAAATCCTGTTGTATGTAAGTTGAATTGTAGGTGGTGAAGATCGTACTGATTAGTTTCTGTAAGGTTCATGGCGTTGATTATAGCCAACACTGATGCTATTTCTGACGCAATGAAATTGATCGCATTCTGTGAGTCAGGATATTGACACAACATGCTTGATACTTGAACGGGTACCATACCAGGTATGAGAGTGTATGCACCCAGCCTATTTGGTGGATAGTACTCACAATCAACGGCTGATTTGAAAATCCTGGATCGGAACGTGTACGGCACAAACACTAACCATTTAATTATAAGTAATTATATGTTCAGCAGTACCTTTCTCTTCTATGTTTCCATTGAGGCCGCGGAGCGACCGTTTGCACGGAATTAACGGCAAATGTTTGACGCTCTCAAAAAACGTGTCCCGTGTAGAATCAGTGCAGTGTGCTTCCAGTAGTTTCCACATTACAGCTCTCACTTCCGAGTATATATCAGCATCTAACGGTATTGTCTTTCCTCTGCATTCACGTGGAAAAATACTGGTCAGAGTTTTAGCCAAGTCCTCGAGTTTGTATTCTACTATCCCAAGGCCTTTCGCTCCAGCTATAACATATCGTTAGTAAAAAGTCGCGTAGAATGAAAGTACCAAGTGCTTGAGTCAATTCACAGTGTAAAAATGAGGATTGAGTGCACAATGTCTGTATTTGTTTGTTATCAATGTGGTAGCTAAAATACAAGGGGGTTCCTAAGTTTACTATCTGTCCAGAATGCGTCATAGCCAAAGGAGCTCCTTGTAATTGTGAACGAGGAATTTTCCACAAATATTCTAAGAGGCTTTTCAGCAAACTAAATGAACTAAGTAAGCAACAAATGCAAATGATTTAAACGTACGGTATCGTAAATTCAGCAGTGCATCCTGGCGTTTCTTTTATATACTTGAGGAGAACGGCATCTGATAGTACATGAACACCCTTGTTATAGTGAGATAACAAATTGAGTACACGTGATCGGATCTTTGTGAATGGAATAGATTTTAAAGCAGACAAACACGGCCGGAGATTGTCTCTAACAAACAATGCTTTTGAAGGATCCACAGGTATGTTATTTAGACTCAGAAATGCTCCTTTAAGTTCATATAAGGCTTTATAAATTGCCTATTAAGTACCAAGTTAGCGTTAAACAAATAAATTTGTTTATACCGGAATGAGAGGTGCCCAGAACTTGTTGAGATCGGTACTTGAAGGCAAGCACTTCAATACACTGGCAGAACCCTTTTCTTTGAGTATGTGGTGTAACAATAACCCATAAGCCTCAGCAAAAGCGTTTCGTATACTTTGATTCCTGGTGGATTGTGTTGTATCCAACTTGCGATTAGAATCCAACGCAAAACGAGCATGAAACATAGCAGGTATGCATGATAAATCTATGGACGCCAACGGAAAGAAGTAAAAAGCTTGTCCAGCTTCCTTCATGCATCGTGTTGCAACGCGCACGGGGTGGCCTGCATCTTCCTAGAATAGAACAATTTAAAAACAGGGACGGTAAGATAATGTGTACTGATTGGGCGATAAACCAGTTTGTTGACAATCCATCACTGTTTTTTATGGTAACATTTGTGATGGGGTTTGAACGTTGGATAGTCTTCTCCACAGAGAAGAGGAGCTTCTTCCTTCCTGATGAATCTATAGTGTGTAACTGTATATGCTTGATGTTGTTGAGAAACAAGGAAATGACTGGCATTTGTTCCTTAAAGTCATTGAGAAGCTTCATTATCTCTTGGGTTCGCCATATTTTGGTTGAAATGGTTGGTCGTTTGTCAGTTATTCTGAGAGGCAGTCTCACTGCTGTTCCGGAGAATGATGATGTTGGTATTTTTTGATCCTTTGTCACTATGTCGAAGGGATCAAGGTGTGAACGAAACACAGTTTTGGCTATCTTCATCTTAGCGCCGCCTGTCTGCTCCATTTTGGCGTAGGCTTTCAAAGGGTCGAATACTGCAAAATCTTGACCAGATAGAATCATTGGAACATTGGTAAAATGGTACACAATGTTGAATCCTATTGTTTTGCAAGTCAACACGTGGACTTTCAGAAAGTAAGTAATAACACGAACCTTTGCCAAATTTGCCTATTTTTGAGTCATCATCTCGCTTAAATGACTTGCTTACTCGGGCAATGTTAGCCCAATCCTTTGCTGTGAACTCTGCATTGTTGTAGAAGACTAGTGATGGTCCTTGAAGAAAACCAGCACCAGAAAGCAAACTTGAAGTGGAGTGTGATTCTTTTGGACGCTGATCATACACTATATCAAAAGCAGTTGCGCCAGCATCATCGGCATTCTGCAAAAGCTCAAAGAAAGCTGTGCTAACGGGATAGTCACTAATAATCTCTCGGAGTCTATCTGGAAAATCTTCATGTTGTCCTATCGACTCAACACCTGCCACGTGTGTGCTACTAAGGTCCTAGGTGTTAATCTTAATAATATGTAACTGAAGGAATAGGTGCCACATACTATTCCTAAGCTGGAAGCATCTTTGCGAGAAATGCTGTTGTGTAAGATGCTGTGAGTTTTGCTTACTGAAGCTTTATCATTGACACAATCAAGGAACACTGTTGTCTTTGAATTAGCTAAAGTCAGCTTCTCTGTTAACACTGGGAATCCATTCGTAACATCAGGTGGAAGAGATCCTTGTTCGCGAATACACTCGGCAAGGTGATGTAAAGTATTGGACACTGTGCGCACATAGCACGACTCAACTTTAGTACTGCACGCTTCCATAGCTTTTAAGCCCTAACAGTACTTAAACTAAGTCCCATTGACCACGCATTGCAACATACCGACAAGATTGAAGAAATGTGATCAGAAGGGTGATCAGTTACACCACATGCAGATAAGAGGCGTTCACATTTGTTCCTACCAACAGAGTACAGAATAGGTTCCATTGAATCCTTTCTCGATGCAAAGTAAAGTACTGACGGCGCTAGGAATTTATCTTTATGCCAGTACCACGCACTTGTTTTGAGAGGACGTAGATCGTCTGTGGTATAAACATTAGTGTATCTAAGAAGTTAATGGTGGCTCCCATACCATCACTTGGCGCCATGCTTATTGCTGACTCAAGAAAGTTGTAAATCTGGTCAAGTGCTTCCGGCATATGCTTGTCCCTTAACAATCAAGTTAGGCGCCAACTCGAACATATGCTCTGTGTGTACCTGATACCTTGCTCATACAACTGGACTATCTGCATAAGCTGTTTGATGACTGTAGACAGTTGTATCTGATCTCTGTGCCACCCAAAGAATTTCAAAGCTGCAGGGTTGGTTATCCTACTCGAACCGACGATATACTTGGCATGAGACACCAAGTACGCCTCAGGTTTGAGGACTACATCAGTAGGTGCGCATAGGCGAACACCTCTTGTGTTGGGCCTGTGTGGAATGGCCGTGATGACTGAAGGTGACTTGGTGATAGGTACCCACGCCACGGTTTTGAGATAGTTTTTAGCCTTAGAAGTAAGATCGAGATGCGGGTAATTGTCATTGATGTACAATGCTAATTTCTTTGCCTTGTCGATATCTCCTTTAGCAGCTTCCAGAACAACGCTGATGACGTGATTAGAACGTAAATATTTGTTCATCCCTTTGCATGATAGTTAGAACATGACTTTTATACTGAATTTACCTAATGCTGCTAGTAACTGAAGCCACAGAGTAGAGGTAAAAGGGTGTTTCGATGGCTTGAAATCGTCTCCAACAAGTTCAAAAATAGAGAGGCAGGATGGATCGTATACCTAACGTTTAACGGCATCAGTAAGACGAAATACCAGGTGTCTTTGTACCTCTGTAGTAGTACGCATAGATGATGCTGTTTTGATAAAGGGAATGGTTTTTAGGAGATCTCGAACTGTTTTTTTCCTACTTTGCAATACACCTCGGACATCCAACTTATTGATGACGCTCAAAATAGCATTACGTCTTGATGCATTGTTAGGATCCCACTGCTGAAAGAGGTAGCCATATAGTTCGGTCGGTCTCATTGATGAGCACAAGTTATGTGTCAACAATACAGTCCTAGTGCTTTCGGGCACATCGAGGAGTTGAGGTAGGTTGAAGACCGCGTATGGAACATTAATGTGACGAGACGGACACAATTTTACCTTAAGAACTGGTTAGTATCTAATGCTGCTACCATCAATCACGTACTTTGTCACGTAGAGTGTATAAGCCAGAGCCACTACCAAAAACTGAAAATAATGGCAGAGAAGAAAAGAGTGTCTTGTCGTCAGAGGACCAGGTTTTAGCATATTTTAACAAAAAATTGCGAAGTTCTGCAATGTCAGCTCGGGGTAATATCCGTATGCTATTCATTTGGTTGTACATGAGACGCAGTAACTCGCGTGAAATGCTCTTTTGTTTGATACAGATGTGTGACGCCAATGTAGGATGGGCGGCAATCAAAGTCGGATGTAAGAATGGGACGTTTAGCTTCACAAGCACTTTTACCAAGGTCGAGGGCATAGTCCGTTCATCGAAGTACTTGATTCGCTGTGACATAGTCATCTCGGTGTCATAAGCAATGCATACGTGACCCTTCAGAAGCTTTAGTATCTCGAAAGAGACGATTTTTGATGTCCATAGCAGAAGTATCCAGTCGACTGATACAGGTCTACATAGCATTAACTTAAACTGCACAGCCATACTAGTTTTGTACTTACCTGTCGAAACCGCGACCAGATTTTACTTCAGTTACAAGAGTATCTACAGAGAAGGTTGTAAGACCAAGTTCTCGCCTGTAAGGATTGATCAGGTCATAAACGTCAGGATGAATGAATAGTGAATTTATCTTGGGTAATAGGGCGTGATAATCTCTGTTCTTAGTTGCGTATTGAACCACCCCAAATCGACCAACACTACCGGATGCTGTTGGACACAGCCACGCTCCGCGTAAATCATCTGGACGGCGTATCAAGTATTTGATTATCATTCTAATTTTGGCTTCGTCCTTTGGATACATCCATGCTGGACGCTTGGAAAATACATCGCATACGTCTGAACGTTTAAGGCGCATACATTTCAATTGTCTACAAACATTAGATCAACATTACGTTGTATGTAGAGGCCGTACTCAGGAACATGAGGAGGCGTAATGCAGATGTTTTTACGAGAACAAGAAGCTACAATTGTTGCCACAGACTGTCCACCAATAACTTTAGCTTCGTTATCAGAATTTGCGCAAAATAAAGCACTGTTGCTACCAACCATTCTACTGCTGGTATTTAGCACGTGGAAGAGTTTGTCTTGGTTAGAAACCAAAGAGTCATAGACTAGTTAAAGTCAGTTGTGATGTACGCCAGAAGAAAATGGCATGTGTACCTGCAGTTGAAAGTTGTTGTATCCACCACACGTCATTGGCTCGAGGAAAAGCATGGTATAACTTGTTGGTCCTTTCTTCACTAAATTTCTTGTTTGCTATGTGCAACAGCAAGTTACGCCATGCCACAGCAACTATCTTTGTTATCATGAATGTGTTCCATGTCGCGTCATCTTGCTTTGCACGTGAGAGATTGCATCGATTTACTGTCAACTGGAAATTGCCGTTGCAATGCAGAGGTAGACCTGCATAATTCAGTGTTACACAAGTCTTTTTTTTCTAAAGTACCTTTGAAATTATCTGGAAGAGGTAGTGTTGTGAATGCTTTGCTTTCATTAAGGGTTTTAGAGTAACAAAAGGCTACACCTCCAAATGGAAGCATATCCAAATCTTTGGCAAGGCTTGTAATTTCAGTATGCTTGCCGTACTGTTCAGCACAGTTCAACTGACACGAAATGAGCCACAAACTATAATAAAAAGTGTTTAGAACCAATCCACGACAAAAGAAAAAGAAAGGAGTAACGATTATTACCTTGTTGACGTCTTATTTTTAACAGTCTCTCTGATACTAACTTCGTAGGTATATGACTGAGGTTTGAGCTTGTTCAGCTGTATCTTTTCCAGCTGCCTCCCATAATCGAAAATCCTGCTGCGTAATTCGCGTGTCAACTCTAAACAAATTATTACTCGCCATTTTCGCTGGTTTTTTTGAACACGTGCGTTTGTTTTCAATGGCGACTGATGAAATAAGCTTTGGCTCTTTTTTGTTCTTCTCCCAAACCTAGAGCTTACGTTAGCGGCTTGTTGATTTGCACTGGGAGGTACCCATAACTCAATGTCTTCAATATGCCTGAGGAACAATAGGCACTCAGAGGCATTTTTAAAGCTCTTGAGGAGCTCCATGTAAACGTCGTTTGCGGTGTACAACCTGTTGCATATCTTGGAGTTGTTGCAGATCTCCTTTGTTCGCAAGGGGAATCTAAATAGTGTACCAGGGAATGAGGTACCAGGTTTACAACCAAACACTTTAAACGGTTCAAACTGGTCTGGGTAGGTATCGTAGACGGTGGAATGTAGTTTCTTGTCCTCTGGTATGCCTTCTATACCTTTACCACCTATTGTACTTACTACATTGAGACAATTCAACTACGACATACCTTCTATAACGAAGGCTCGGCCCAATTTGTCCTCATAGGCATAACCACAAGGATCAGAGATGGCGAACAATGAGCCAGTTAGTATTGATGGCATTTCTGTCAAGTTATACATTGCATTAATACCCAACCCAAACTTGCCGGTCGAGGCATTGTCGTAGTTCTAAAGAAACTATTCAAAATTGTCAAGTGTTAAGAGTTAACGGACCTTTATCGATTCGCCAATATGTTGCACGTTGTTAAAGTCCTTCCACGAGAACACGCTATCATTGTACCTACATGTCTGTTATGTCGGGTTGTTAATTAACTCATCGTCCGTACACTACAAGCGCTGGTCCCATGAATTTCTCTGTGCCTGGGATGATGCGCCTACCTGAGAAGCTTCGATAATCGATCATAAACCGCACAGTTCGTGCTTTTGAGTCGTCAGCATTTTGTAGTTTTTCGAACGGCAAACGCTCCAAGCTGTAGCCTACAAAACCGAGTCAAAGTAATACCCTAATAAACTGAAGTACGTACCTTTTAATATAGTCTTCAATGTAGCGCATAAGCTTGCTCGTTGCGAGAAGCCAATAGCGCCTAATAAGTGTTAACTCTTTCCCACAATATAGTGTATGATTGCTCACCGGGATCAGTTGCCATGACAATGTACTTAAAGGTAGAAAGGCGTTCAATTTTCGTCAAAGGGCATGCTCTCAGAGACTATTTTCAAAAAAAAAGAGAAAAGTCACGTGGTTGTAAAAGATTTGCTTTATAGCGCGTACTACTCAAACCACGCATCTCAGGAATAAAAAGCAAAGCGCAAACTGTTTAAATGACTACTGTACCACACAAACTATGGGCAATTTTTTGGGAAAGCGCAGTGTACCTGGCAGTCAATCTAATGGTAGACACAATACTGTCGAAATGTAGCGCGTTTACTTGGTTTTACATCTTGGAAGTAATCAAAGGATCTGGTCTATCGTCGTTTAGCGTCTTAATGACCTGCATCAATGATTTCCAGTGTTCGCTCTTTGCGTCTCTGGCTAGTGAAAATAAAATAGATTCAGCGGTTGTAACAAAACATCCGCTACCACGGAGTCTCTAACCAACTTTAGCTACAAATACAACCCTTTTAGTGTTACTGCACGTACGTCAAAGGCGACTACTCTATCGAACTGACGCTGGCTGCTCGTGCCTTCGAGTGGTGGTCAGCAAATTCGAAAAAACCACAAACCGAATTCGTACCATCCGCAATCACGTGTACAGCAATGCCGCGTGAGAGAAAATCGAGAGCAGTTTGTTGAATGCAAACATGAGCCTCGATACCAAAGAGCACTACATCAGTGACTCTTGGTTGTTGTTTGGGGATTGCCGCCAAATAATTGTCCAGTTCTGATGTCAACATGGAGAATTGAGTTTTTTCATAGCGTAGTGCTGCCTTGGAAATGTCTAGGTCGCTAACTACGCTGAATATCAGTAAAATGAAAAAAAAAAAAAGAGTTGTTTCAACATTTCTTTTCACGTTTCGACTTATCGCTCACCTGTAACACCGAAAGCTTTTGGGTATTGTTCGCTAACAATGAGAGGTATTCCAAAGACATTGGCTACTTTTATCTGTCACCCGTTAGCAATCAAACCTGTGAACCTAAAACATACCATCGTCTGTGCCACACGAATTACTGATGGCATTGCGTGTATGAGAGGTTTGAAGCCTAGCGTGACACGTTTATTAGTTCAAAAACTTACAAAACGCGTGAACGAACGCTCTTGGATATCACAGCATAGAAAAAGCGTTGATTGGGGCTGTATAAGACCTAAGCGTGCAAGTGTGGCCATGTTTGTGGGAGAAAAATTTAACACAAAGTACCATGAAAACACCGGAATTTCTTCACATAGCGTACACTAGGCGGAATGTTATCGCAACGCGTCTCACTTGCATTTTCGAGAGGAACAGTAACAAATAAACACTACAAGGCCACAAACGGCTGGAAAGTCAGTACCTCCGCGCCAGTCTCACAACGATCATCTGTACGCGCTTTGTCAACAATAGGCGGCAGAACTATCAAAGTAAGTAAAATACGCTTTGTAGACTTCATTATACACTGTGCGGTTATTAGTCGATAAAAAGGAATATTTTGCAACAATGTCAGTTGAGGTGGAATATTTTTTAGCTTCGCGTAGTTGTTTAGACCACCATTTACATACCACATGCGTTAACATACTTCAAGGGCTATTCCTCTACACACACAAACGCTATCAAGTACAAACCACGGTTTTTCAACAGGAGCTTCACCCTCAGCGCCACGCATCGCGGCATTATACAACAAAAATTGGCAGACATTGGTGAAGGCATTGATGAAGTCGAAGTCTTAAAGTGGTTTGTAAAAGAGGGTACGAATGCCACACGTTACCTCTGCTCACTAGCGTTTGCGTAGGTGACACAATTCAGGAATATGATGCGTTGTGTGACGTACAAAGTGACAAAGCGACAGCACAAATTACATCCATGCAAAACGGAAAGGTAGTAAAGATACACTACGAGCAAGGCACGGCTAAATTGATTTTATTACACATGCTGTCACAAAAACGCCACCACGCGCCATTTTTTGAGTAAATGGAACCTGTTACATTGAACCTGGTTTCAATCTCTCACCTCATTTCAAAATTTGACATTCGCCGTAGGGAATATTGCTAGAGTTGGCACACCATTGTGTGATATAGAAGTAGAAGGCGAAGGAACACAACCAGCAGAAGAAGCTGCCGAAACTGTGCGTAATGTTTTTTTGGAAGTGTTTTTTTGTCGTGGTTATTTGACATTTTGGTTAATTAATTTGTTAGTCAAATACTGCCACGCCAACCTCAGAATCCTCACCTGATACGCCCAATATGATGTCTACAATTAACACAAGTACTGGACAGCGACAGGTGGCTGCCACGCCAGCAGTTCGTGCATTGGCCTTCAAAAACAAGATTAATCTCTCAGAAGTACGCCACCAATCTTTCTTTGGCTTAACTTCAATATTAACAAAGGATCAAATAGATTGTTGGTACAGGCAAAGATGGGCGAGTACTCAAAGGAGACGTACTTGCTTTCATTGCAGGCGAACAACCAACACAAGCATCCACACCTAAACCAACTGCTTCCAAACCACTCACACCATCAGCTGTCGCGCCACCACCGCCTGCTGCTGAGGACACTGTTGTACCACTTAGAGGGTAAGTTATCGATAATATTAGCATCGACATCAGTACCCACTCACATCAGATTACACTCACTCTTTTGTTTCGAATAGGTTTGCAAAGGCGATGGCTCCAGCTATGCAACAATCTCTATCCATTCCACACTTTGGCTATGATGAGGAAGTTGAGGTGGATGCGCTCATGGCATTAAGAAAAGCACGTATTTCCTTTTTCTTTTTTTTATTTTGGGCTAACAATTGTGGCCCTCTAGCAATTAAAGGACGTTGTCAAAGAGCGTGGCGCTAAATTGACATACATGCCATTCATCATCAAGGCTACATCACTCGCACTAAAAGAATACCCATTATTAAACAGCCAAATATCGGCCGATCTTACACAAGTCACATACAAGGCTGCACACAATATATCCTTTGCTGTACGGAACTCAATCAATTGTTAATGTTAGTTGCATTTGTACTTACTGTCTCACAGGTAGCTTCTCCGACAGGGTTGGTTGTACCTGTCATCAAAAACGTGCAAAACATGACAGTCTTTCAAATATCCAAGGAAATGATGCGATTACAAGAAGCTGCTGCCAACAATGCGCTATCAGCTGCTGATTTATCAGGTACCTTTACCTTATTACGCTACCACACTAAATGTTTGTTACAAAAAAGGAGGTACATTTTCTCTATCTAATATTGGCGTTATCGGTGGAACTTACACAAGCCCTGTAATTGTCGCTCCACAAGTCTGCATTGGAGGTACACCTTCTTTGAATGTCCTTTTAACGCTACTAACACTTGTGCGATAGCGATTGGACGCATCCAGAAGCTACCACGTTATAATCACAAGGACGAACTCGTACCTAAACACATTTTCAGGTATGGACATCTATTTTATGATTCATGTTGTGTGAAAGCCTTCTTACTTTTTGCATAGGATTTCTTGGGCATGCGATCACCGTGTGCTCGATGGCGTTACAATTGCTAACTTTACAGAATTGTGGAAACAATATCTTGAAAAGCCAGCGACTATGATCCTTGACACACAATAATAAAACAATTTAACCCACATTGCAATTAGTAGTATAATATACTTGGGCGAGCAGAGCTTTGAGCCATTTTATAAATCAGAGGTGGGTTGTCAATTCTACAGTACAATTTTTTATTTTACAGTTTTTTGGCTTGTTGGTTTTTTTTTGTCAACTTGCCGTTCGATGCAAAGGGCACTGCTTACATCGTGTGAACCAGTCTTGTATACAATCTAAATAATGTCAACATCGTGAGATTATTTATGCAGACATGCTACATGTTTAGGCATAGTGGTTCCTTTTTTTTTCTCATACCTTTATGAAATTTACACAAGCATGGGAGAAGTGCCAATGTTTGACCAGCCTCAAACTCGTCAAAGCATATTGTGCACTCTGAAGCGCCACCGCTACATGTTTTATAGATTATTTCTAAGAATGCTTGTTAACGGGTGGGAGAGTTGTCAAAGGCTTTTGGAAAAATCCGAAAAAAGAAGTCGTACCATTAAACTCTCCAGTTGAGTCCTGAAGATTGGGAAGCTTCACTCTCTTTGGAGAAGGCCCAGCAGATGAGCGTGACGATCTTCTTCGCTTTCGGCTACTACTGTGGTCAGCAGTGAAATAGTGGATTTGCAAGATTCTGTTAATAAACGTACACCTTTTTCGCTGACTGAGTCTTTGGGCTTTTTTTGGGAGATTTTTTGGACTTTTTAGGTGTTTTTGGTAGCCTCTGAGCGGGTTCCTCCAAATTGGCAGTCTTCAAGAAGGCCAAGTTGAGACACTCATCAAGATGTGAATTTATGGCGTTTTTGTTGACAGCTACAAAGCAGACAGGGCATGTCTGCATATTTTCTGCTAGTTGTGTTTGTTGTGTTTGTGCAATTGTTTTTGTTGGAATTGGGAGGCTGTAGCGTAGCGGTTAGATAAGTTTCGGTTCAGATGAATCTGCCGTTGTACCTATTGTTAACGCTTGGCCAGTCTAGCCGTGTTGCAGCATGCTCGTCTGCACTTATGTCACTGTCACTGTCACTGTCACTTCCATAATTCGCCATGGAGAGTCTGCGCATAGCCATTGGTGTTGTAGGTAGTTGTATTCGGTTCATCTGTTGTACAGGCGCACTTGTACTGGTTTTGGGCAGTACCACACGGTTCGCTTCTATAACAATTTTGCCTTGTGTCTCCAGGTTTTTTAAACAATCAGCTACCGGTTTGTCAGCCCAATCCACTACAGAAAAAGGCGTAACAGCGATGAATTTATCAGTTACGTACCCAAACGCTGGTATTTTGTTTGACGCCAATTAATAGTATCCTTCCCGGTGAATTGGCAGTATTTATCGATGACCTGGCCTATTTTCGTTTACAGGGAGAAGAACGGTTTTACGGTACCTTGAAATGACCGCGTGGGGAAAGTACGCGTCGGTGCCGCGCGTGAGAAGTAATCTAAAGCGCTGTGTAGCGTGAGAATATTTCCAAGAAGTGTAAATCTACCTGAGTGCCAGCTCCTGGTAGGCAGCGGTGTTGTCCATTGCGGCTGGGTGTCAGCGTAACGTTTCGTAGAGATTCTTAAAGACCAAATCATCAAGGTAAAAACCGCTTAAAAAAATGTTGTGCTTTCAAAAAATATACCATGGTATCCCGCCACTTTGGTTCCCAGTCAAAGAGAAACAATTATATTATGCACACGTTGAACGCCGCATTTTTTACGTTTGTGATTGAAAATAGTTTGTTGTTTGAAAAAGGAAAGAATCGCGTTTATATCACAACAGCACAGCGCGCATGTCATTAACCAAAGGTTGATCATGAAAACGTGTAAAAGAATAAAACGTGAACAAGTAAGTGATTAAAGCTCAACCGAGTGCACTAAGAGATTTAAGACAGGCCTGTGCAACGTGGCGTTGGTCCTCGCTAAGTTTTGTAGAGTCGTTCTTTGGTGGCTCTGTAACGCCTGTGTCCTCTGTTTCCACTTCAAATACTTCAGCTGCTTTTCTGGAGAGCTTGTACGAGGCACCATTCAGAAAGATGTCTTCACCAATCATTCTTTGTGCTATCACAGCAATCTTTTGTGCGTCTTTGGTGTTGGTGTGCAACAACAAGAGGTTGTTGAAAATGCGGGTGTCCCATGGAATGTTGAGTGCTTCCATGTCGTTGAGTAATCTTGCTACTTCTTCGCCTGTGCTTTCAGCTTCGGCGTAGTATTTGAGAAGTATATTGTATGTGGTGCCTGTTGGAAATACTTTTGGCAATTTGAGTTCATGGCCAGCTGACTTCATCTCCTCGTACAAAGCAAGCGCTCTTTCACTGTCGTTATCGTCGAGGTAGTACCGGATAAGTGGGTTATATGCTGACGAGTATGGCTGGAGTCCTTGGGACTTGATCGATTGGAACTCGTGAAGCGCCTTTTCCACGTCACCTTCGTCGCAGAACAGCTTGATCAAAGAAGTGCGTATAGGAGGTGTCTTCTTGATGCCCTTTAGCTCCATTTCGGATACTGTTGTCGTGGCGGATGGGAGATCACGCGCTAGAACGTGAGCTTGGAGTTTGTATGTCAACAATTGGCTGTCGAGTTGAAGTGCTTGTTCATCCATGTCCTTGTACAATGCGTAAACATTGGTTAGCTGTTTTCTTGGACCGTGGAGGAAGTGGCGAATGAAGATTTTGTATGTCCAGGCGTTAGGTCTTCCGCTGATGTCTGGACTGGCTTTCATAATGTCCAATTGTTCATACGCTTGTCTGATATAGGAACAGCGCAAGAACACTTTTATCAAATCGTTTCGTGTATTCACTCGCAAATCAACATTGCTCTCGCAACAGTGATTGTATATGTGCACAACCTCTCCAATGTCGTTTGCGTACAGGTTGAACATTTGGCCGTAGACAGATGAGTCAGGGGTCAATCCAGCGGCCAATAGTTTGTCGTACGCTTCGCGCGCCTTCTCAATGGTGCCTTTGTGGCGATACACTGTGATGAACGCCAAGTATGTGTGCGAGTCTGGCTTTAAGCCTGCCTCTGTAATGCTGTCCATCACTTCATACGCTTTGGCTTCGTTGTCTGACCTCATGTATGCACTGATCAACGAGTTGTAGCACTAATCATCGAGAAAAAATTAAAAAAAAAAACACTGTGCGGTGATAGAGCTATATAAACGCGTTGGAATACAACAAAGATTTGGAGAAAAAAAAAAACCAAATTAATGACGAACGTGTCAAAATCGACAATTAATTATTATTTTGTGGGCCAGGTGAAAAAAGAACGTACGCGAACATCTGGTTGCATGCCTTCTGCCAGCATTTCACTAAAGTAATTCTGTGCATCCTCTGCGTTTCCTGAAGAGCGGACCATGGCGTCATACACGTATTTGTCCAGTACAGGGAAGTCCTCCTTTAGCGATTCGAACTCTGTTGCCGCGAATTCAGCGTCAAAAGTTTTTGGAATAAATCTGCAAAATGCAATTCTACGCTTTTCTGCATCGCCCTTTGACGCTAAGTAATAGCGCTTTGCGTTTTCTGTGCAGTCACTGTTAGACCACATTTTTTAGTATATTCTCAGCCTGTGACGTACGTCGCTTCCTGCTCAAATATACCTCTGGCGAACGTCTACAGTACTTATGTTAGTTTTGGTTCAATTTGACAAAATGTCATACCTTTCTGTTTCTGTGCAGTATGTAGATGATGCGATGACGCTAATCTAGGAAGTGTGAGCTTATTGCTGGGATGTGTAGCGCAAAAACAAAAAGACATGGCTGGTTCCTTCCTTTTTCCAGTACATGCGTACGTACCTGCTTGCGTGTGCGAACTGCGTACGAAGAAAATCTTGATCCAAAGCGTAGCATTATGTATAATAAGCGTTTACGTATGAAAGAGCTCTAACTACAATACAGAACAATGACTTCAGAAAGTGTTAAGTATGATGCGACTTAGAGGGACTATAAGCTGTACTGCAGCGCTCGTCCGCAATCATTAAGCGTTTATCGCTCTCTTATGTACAGGGGACAAATATGCGTAAACTGCCTGCCACAATTACACACTATCCTCCCTCATGGATAGATGGTACTGACAGAAGATTACGGTTTGAGCGCCTCGCCCAAAAGTTACAAGTAACGCACTTGGATGATTGGTACCAAATCACCACCAGGGCTATTGTGAGGTGCGGAGAGGGCGCATTATTGAAGAGGTAAACGCACAAGGCCTTGTAGGTCTCGTTTAACTGACTGTTTGACAAAAAGGCACAACAATTCGTTACACAAGGTACATTGCGCTTGAAAAACGGTGGCATGCTTAAAATAGAAGGCTTTGCAATGGATTTATCCTTTGCGCACGTGGGAAGCTCATAGCTTCCAGAGAGCGCCGGCAGGTTATTGGCACCAAATTCAAGTGCAAAAATCTTGGTTTGAGCGCAACGCACGTGCGCTATCGGTAAAGGTGGTGGATGACTGGTATGCCGTCTCTCAACAACGTATCATATCTTATGGCGGCGAGAGCATGCTTAAGCAGTACGCTTTGGAGTTTCCATCCAGTATTGATTGCATAACAGATTCAAACAAGCTATAGCCGCAGTGTACCCGGTTCATGCACGTACTGGACCTACAGGGCGACGTGCCGTGCCTCGTGGGCATTGGTGTATGCCTTCTAACGCTCTTAAATTCTTAAAGAAGGTCAGCAAAACCTTTGGCACTGACCATGATGCACACAGCTGGTACAACACTTCTTTTTGCTTCCTTAGCACTTACCCGTTCGCGTCGTGTGTTCTTAGGTATCGTGTGTCACAGCAACAGTTCGTAGACGGAAAGGGCATGATCCTACACTTCCCACAGGCCTTGCGCACCATACATCCACACTTTAACTGGAACTGGCGCCGATTCACACGTAGCTTCTCGAAGCGAACAAGACAGCTGTATGCCAAGCTTGCTGGACTAAATTAATTTTATTTTTTGCAAACACGTGCGAGACACCAACTAAACACGCGTCCTAGACAATTATTGCATGCAATACGGGCTACGTTCCCACTATTAGACATAGTAGAGGAACATTGTATGGCATACAGCGGCTTGGGTTCCCGGCTGTTGACACTTGATATTTACGTACCGGCACTCGAGATTGCATTCGAATATCAAGGTATACTTTGGCTTATCAATCCACACCAACACTTGCTGTGTCCATGAATTTAATGACGTTATTTCTGTTTATGATTTATGTAGGAGAACAGCATTTCTATGACGTGTATCCAGGAAGTAAGTCCAAGCCCAACAATACTTACAAAACTTGTTGCAACCCACCTTTTTTATAAAAAAAAAAAAAAAACAAAACTTGTTGCAAAAAATGTGTTTATTTTTTATTATTTACAATCTCATTTTAGCACCGTCTATTGCTACTCGGCAACGCCACGATAGAGACAAGTTACAGTATTGCAAAGACGCCGGTAAGGGCTTCAGTCCGTTTGGATGAATTTGTTTTTCTGATGAAAACTTGTATGATCTAGGCATCCAACTCGTTCCTATACCATATTGGTGGGATGGTTCCCTCCCTAGTCTAGTTGCTACAATTGCACACTATTGTCCATGGCTAGCCTTACAAACAACACGTGGTGTGATGCCGTTGCTTGACAAGATTGAAGCTTCAAGTGCAGCAGAGGCGACAACACCCAACAAAAACAAAGAACTGATGGAAGGGACTAATGTAACATTACAATAAATTGCACCTCGGTTTACAAACATTCGCCTAACAAGCGAGGTTTACCAAGGAGCACGTTGATCAACAACTAACTTGCTGGCATCGTAAAATGCAGGGTGTGGATTTTCCTGTATTTGAAAGAAGGTTGTAAGCGTTTCAGTTTCTACAACACAACTCCGCATGGTGCGTACCTCAAATAGGATATTACAAGTATACACCATCTTAATAACATGTACGTGAGGTGACTGCACGGCAGCCATCTTGATATTGTCCCAGTCCCGCGTGGTTACAGTTTTTTGTGGATAGACATTAAATATTTGTTTTGGCATGCCCTTTTCTATGAATAATACGCTCAACCTTTCATGGCATAAGCGCTCATATTATAACGTGTTGTCTTGTGCGTACCAGAGCCATAAGTACCAAAGACTATCAAGACGTTGTGTGTCGGTCAAATAAGGGAAAAATGAAGCCAACGCTTGTGACCCTGTTACACCGTGCAACGTCGTAAGTGCAGGTTCTATCAAGTGATTATTAATAAAACAAAATCTGTTCTGTGATTTAGTTGTACCGATCAAATATAGCTTAATGGCCAGTACACTTATGGCTTTGAATGCCTCTCTCACGTTTTGAGGGTTAACATGCCAATGCTGTCGAAGATGGTTGATAACTACAGGGTTGCATGAAAGCTGTGTCAATGCGCTGAAAGTGCTTCGGCTATGTGGTACAGCAGCAATTGCATCAGAATTAGCGAGTGACTGCCAAACCTACCACAAATCATTTAGAGGAGGGAAGGTGCTTTGTAGACTCTAAACTGGCTTAAACAGGCTGAACAAGTACCTCAGCGGCTTTGAAGTTCTGTGATTGCTGGCTAAACCTGCTGCCGTCTGTTGGGCCAGCGCCTTGATAGGGTGCTTCGTAGCGAATGCAAAAGTATGCAAGCGCCGTAGCTATTTCTTCCAAATTGTTAGGCCTCAATATTGCAAATGACAGCCGTATGAGAGGATGGAATAGACCCTTGGACTGCCCAACTGCTAACACAGGAAGCGCGAACCTATGTTACATTAGTGATTGTGCGTATATTTGGCACGTGTCACGTGCACACGTACTGTATGACGTTTTGAAGACTTTCTTTGTCTAGTTTGGATAGCCAGTATTTATTGTACTGGCGCACTAGGGCTCTATGCATCTTGTCGTTAGTAATCGAGTATTTGTCGCCAACGATAACTAACCTTTGTCCTAAGAAACTTATCCAGTTCGCGTCAGTTACATCTGTGGTAGAGTAGGGCCCGTCCTGTCGCCAAGGTGTTCTATGTGACGCATAATTATCATAAAATGCTTGAATCGTCTACAGCAGCGTCAGCTGCATGAAAGGTACGTTGAGCGTACTTTTTGCGGCGCGCCAAGCTCCTTTAAGGAGAGCAATGTCATAGAACAATGATTAGAGATCGAACGCCAATTCTGAGGGTGATACTGTACTGTGTTAGCGTAGTTTCAAGGTATAGGCATACATTTGTACAGTTGTCTGTAAGTAGCGCCGTTAACGCTTGTTCGTCAGTATGCTCAGCCATGGTCTTCTCGGTTGCAAATAGGCTTATATGTGGGAGAAATAGGCGGTTGATAAAGTTGCTAAAGGTGATAGGTTCCGCTAGAAATTCCGCTAATTTGGCGCTGAAATGACGTCAAAAAAAGTGTCAAGTATTTTTAGCCTTGGTATTAATATGAAAAAATGTTCTTGTTGGTTTTTTTTACAGCTACTATTTACACTTATTTCCAGCAACATCCTGGCTCGCTATTTGCTTGAGTAGGCCTGCTTCCGTTTCTTCTAGACGAGACGCGCACAATCTCGTGGTCTTGATCGGGCTCCCGTCCGATGTCCATCTGTGCGACAATGTTTGTAACCAGCTCTTCCATCGCCTTGTCAATATTAAGGTTCTTCTTTGCGGATGTCTTGTTCCTACACAGCACAGAGGTTACTATATGACATCACGACCCACACAAATAAAAGTGAAAAGGAATTAATGTCTTGTTGGTGCATACCACCCAATAAACTCCTTCTCCCCGGCCAGGCTATCTACGTCTGCGTCTGAAACACAAGCTTGCACAGTGTTTGTGATTAAATCTACCTATTACACGGTATATTAGATGGCACACCTTGAACGACGGCTAGGATCAAGCATACCTTGTTGCCAAGTAACATTGTTGGAATGTTTGCTGCATGTCATTGTTAATTTGATAATAGAACAAACTCAACAAACAAAAATACGATGGGGCCGTACATGTGTCAACTTTTTGTTTAATGTCATTATACCAGTTATCCACAGCTTTAAATGTCTTTTCATTTGTCAGATCAAACACAATGATTGCTCCCTTTGCAGCACGATAGTATATGCTCGTCATGGATCCGAATCGCTCCTGTCTATAGGGTAAACAGTTAGTTAGACGGCCGTGACGGCTTGGTAATGTCCCAGTCCCGTAAAAAGGGGTACGCTTGGGCAAGTCAAACGCTCAGTGGTGAGTTTCTACATACCCGGCAATGTCCCTACACATTATTGTAAGTTACAAGGCGCGTTATCCATTTGAAAAAAAAAACAAACGAAAACGGGACTTACCACAACTGAAGTGACACTGTTATTTTTTTATTGCCAACTGGTACTGTTAGCTTCTTTGTCGCGAAGTCTACGCCAATCTACAACGCCAGTGAGAAAACCTATGTAAAAACAGAAGCGAAAATTCCACAACATACAGTTGGTAGGTAATTCGTCGAGTACTTGTTTCCCGTGTACCTACGCACTATACTCTACGTCTTGGTTTTAGTAAAATGTAAAAGCATTGATTGTTCGCACTGTTTTACCGGCTCCAGCGTTCCCCACTACCACAACCTTAATCTTTATTTCTTGAGGCACATAATCTGCCATCTTGCGTTACCTAAGCGCGTCGTAAGCTCACGGAGGTTCTTTTCAAATTTGACTCACGTTTTAGACGTTTACTTCGCTACTGTTCAAATAAAGCGTCACAAAAGTCACCACAGATATTCAACGCTGGTCGTTTAACTCGCAAAAAAATGTAAATTCGGTTTTTTTGTAAAACTGTGAAGTAGTTTTACATAGACTTCAAGCAATACGTATCAAAACATCTATTATCGCAAGAGCTACAATGTGGCCTAAAACCAAGCTTACAGAAGCACTTGGCATAGAGTACCCCATAGTGCTCGCGCCTATGACTCTGGCCATCACAGTACGCACACAACGCGTGGTTTTAGGTTTTCACATTTGTTTTTTAGAACGAAATTATAGCTACGCCTGCGCTAGTAGCCGCCGTGTCTAATAAGGGTGGGTTGGGTATATTTGGTGCTGGCGTACTCGAACCAGAAGAACTAAGAACGAATATTCGTCAAATTGCAAAATTAACCGACAAGGTAATCGCCTTTTCAACTTTTTTTACTCTCAAAAACAGCTTTCGTAATAAACGCATTACGATGCCTGCCTTTTTTGACAGGATATAGTTGATTTATTTTTAAATTGCTCTGCCTAACTAACTCTCTCAGCCTTTTGGTGTTAATCTATTGGTTCCTTACGACCATGGCATGTCGGACAAACAAGTCTTGCAAAGAAAAGTGGAAGTATCGCGAAAGCTGCTCCTCAAGGTGGCTGTCGATCAAGGTATACTCGACACAGGTATGTAAAATGTTCTAAATATACCGGTTGTTTAACTGAGATTGCAAGAACCTCCACAAAAGAAGAGACGTGTAGATCTAACCTCACAAATGTTTCCCTACTTTGCTGAAAAGCTGGATGTCTGCATACAAGAGAAAGTACCCGTTGTGCAATTCTCATTCGGCATTCCTTCCTTCAAGGCTATTCTAAAGGTAAGCTATATAACCATCCATGTTTGATAGTGCTTGTTTATGTTGACTTGAATCTCTGTTTTTTTAGTGTAAGAAAAACGACATTATGATACTCGGAACCTGCACTTGTGTCAAGGAGGCCAAGATGTTTGAGAATGCTGGTGCAGATGTGTTGGTAGTACAAGGTTCGTTATTCACAAAGAGTGCAGTGGTATCAACCAATGTTGTCTGTCGTCTTTGTTTTTTCCGTTTTTGTCACCGCTTGAACTTATTCATACTCTCAGGACTTGAAGCGGGTGGTCAACGTGCTGTGTTTCTAGCAGACGAGTTCAAGGAGACAAACATGCTTGGCCACTTTGTGTTGGTGCCTCTGGTGCGCAAGGAGCTTCCACAAGTGCCTATCATTGCTTGTGGCGGTATAATGGATGGTCGTTCCATACTCGCGTCATGTATACTCGGTGCTGATGGTGTGCATGTCTCCAGTGCAGTTGTGATGGCTTACAATAGCGTTTAGGTGTAATGATGGGCACAGCGTTCATGGAGGCGGATGAAAGTGGACTGCAAGACAGTTACAAAAAAGTATTAAAAGAGGAGCAGGTGTCGACTGTCCTTACCAGATCTTTCACTGGTCGGCCTGCCCGTGCGCTTGCCAACCAGTATGTACAACAAGCAGATGCTAATAGTGTGGACATACCATTGTTTCCTGTCCAGCATAATTTGTGTATGAACATTATGCGGGAAGCTGCCAGTAGAGGTATGTGTGGTTCATTTGTACCTCAATTCTCAGTAAATGCCAGGTAATGCAATGGTTGCTCCAATATTTGTAGGTCAAGGATTCAAGGATTGTCGTAGAGCTCCTGCTGATGAAATATTCTCAGAGTTAACAACTCAAGTTGAAACATTAAAACAACAAATACTAGATACACCATAGTTGTATGCAATAAATTGTAACTTGTAAAGCTTTTAGCATTGATTTTGGTTTGGATTTTTTTGTAAACTGATGATAAAGAATACTATGGGCTTTTTATGTCTTAACCTGTACGGGTTTTGTACTTTTTATCTGTACAAAATTCGTATGGGTTCCATACTTTTGACCCTACTCTACCTGTATGGGATATGTACTTTTTGACCTGTACTCTACCTGTACAGGATATGTACTTTTTGACCTGTACTCTACCTGTACAGGATACGTACTTTTTGACCTGTACTCTATTAAATACCAAATGAATGAACTTTGTCAGAACATGGTTTAATGCCTGCAATGTCACCCCTATTTGCCTTACATATCTAACATCGCTTATTACACATGTTTGGTACTGGCATACCTCTAACATTTCAGTTTTGATTTGCACTTCTTCAGGTGTCAGTAGGTTTTCTTTACAATATTTAATGATTATTGTTCAAAAAAACTGGATAGCGCGTACTACTACATAACAACCATCTTTATCGTACACTCTACATATAAAATAGCTAACACTATTTGCTAGGAAAACAGAAGAAGCACCATTGGTGTAAAGTTCTGGGTATGCTGTATTTTATTGATGAATTTCTACACTGCCAAATGGTCTACATAAACAATACCCAGTTTATATCAACCAACTCCATGTTTTTGCCATTTTGCCTGCTTTTTTGCCAATCCTGCCTTATTGTAAATACTTAAGCAAGAACTTATCTCATTAGGCAAAAAATCTTAAATCAAATCCAATCATCATCTTTAAAAAGGGTTTAATGGAGTTATTGAGCCATAATATCCTTAATCTACCCTAAATACCTATTTTTTATTGTTTTTGCTTTAAAAAGGCCAAATTTCTATTAAGGACAGGTCATGGTTAAAACATGCATATGGCATTTTGGGCACATTTATTGCAAATATACAACATGTGAATGGCACGTTTTGGGCACATTTTGGGCAAGTTTTAAGCATGTATATTTTCCATGCATATGGCACATTTTGAGCACAAGTATTTTGTCCAATTCCACCATTGTACCTACCATAAAATACATGTGTTTAAAACATGTCATATGTTCAATTTCACAATTCACACAAAATTTTTATTTTTTTGGGTGGGTTTATTGTGCTGTGGACAACAATAACCACACATGCATTGTATTACATGGTAAATTACATGTATTGTTTATAGATCAAAGAAGAGGTCATCATCCCATTCATCTGAGCTTTCATAGTCTGAGTAATAATTGTGTCTTTGCCTACTTTTCCTAACTAAAGGTTGGGTTAGATTGATGGAATGCTTGTTAATATAAGTATTTTGAGGATTAATAGGTGGTAAAGGTGGGGGATCAGGAGGTGGAGGTAAACCAGCGCCCCAATCCTCCCAAATGTCTTTGAAGTCAGCCAGCCAGTTGGTAGCTTTCCAGTAGCAACCAACTTTTGTAAACTTGTCTTCATTTGGTAGAGATTCACATTGGAAGTTGTCAATGTTCATTGCTATCAAAATGTTTTGCATCACTTTGTGAGTAGGAGGAATTTCTTGGTTGTGGATAAGAGAATTATGACTTTTTCATATACAATGCATAATAAAGCTGATATGAATAGCTTTTTCCTATGTACCAATAGCTCTAGCAAAATCCCACTCAAAAAAGAGACAATGATGTTGCAATGGGTATTGGGAATCAGAATGCCTAACTGGTAGTAATTTTAATAAAAAATGCCAAAGAATATCCTGTGGCCTGTTGGCTCCTCTAAGGAAGCTGACAGATTTTAACATATTATGAACCTTCCATTCTTTATCTCTCATTGATTGTAATGTGGGAGGCCATTTGACCTCAGAGGGTTTGGGTGTATTGTGTTTGACAATATCAGACACTTTGGTGTACCTTTGTGTAAGGGTTATTTTGACACTTTTAGCTAGCTTATACCATTGGTTAAAACAAACATTGCCTATATTAGACAATCCAAATTCCCATAAATCAGTATATAAAGTAGTTTTAACATAGAGTTTCCATGAATTGAGACAGTGGTGGAATCGGACAAAATACGCGTGCCTAAAACATGTCATTTGTGTGGAAAATAAACGTGCCAAAACGTGTCCAAAACGTGCCATTTGTGCGTTGTATATTTGCAATAAACGTGCCCAAAACGTGCCATTTGCGTGTTTTAACCATGACCTGTCCTTAATAGAAATTTGGAGAAAAATTCAAAATAAAAAAATTTTTCCTCTAAAAAGTGGTGTTTTATGTGTGCCCAAAATGTGCGATTTGTGTGGCCAGCATGTGGAAGAGAAACGTGCCTTTTGTGTGGAAAAAAAATGTGCCCAAAATGTGTCCAAAACGTGTCTTTTGTGTGGAAAATAAACATGCCCAAAATGTGCCCAAAATGTGTGATTTGCGTTCTGTCCAATTCCACCACTGGAGATTTGTTTTTAAAAAAAAAAAAATGAATTGAGAGATTTGGTAATTTTGGTAAGTGCTGCATGAAAATCAAAAGTTAAGGTGTAGAAAGGAGACAAAGTAAAGCCTAGGTATTTGGTGGCTGCAATTCTCACAAAAATCAAAAAACTCCAGTAAATCTGTGGTGGAATTGGACAAAATATGCATGCTTAAAACATGCCATTCACATGTTGTATATTTGCAATAAATGTGCCCAAAACGTGTCATTTGCATGTTTTAACCTTAATAGAAATTTGACCAAAATTGAAAATAAAACTCAAAACTCAACCATCTCACCCCAAAGCTGATCTCCTCCAATCGTTAACAAGTACCAGATCATTCCACTTAAAACAAATTGTTTACACTCTTGAAAAATCCTGGATTGTACATCATTCCATGTCATGGTAGAATTGCATATTGTGTATATGCAGTATTGACAGTTTGCATGTAATTAACTTTGATGTGCTTCATGATGTCCCCAAAAAATATTTTATTTAGTTACATGTGTAATCCATATCACTGTCAATGGCAGCTTGTAATCGTAAGGTACAAAAACATGTATTATTAATAGATGAGGGTGTTTTAAGGTTATTAGGGCATTTACTTAAAAAGTAGAGGAGAAAACTTAATAAAGTGCAAAATGTAGCTTTTTGCTGAATTTTGTTGTTTTATTGAATAACTTTGGTCTGACTGTATGAACTGCTCAGAAAATGTAGCATTAGGTATATTTAGGTATGATGCATGGTTTCATGGTGGTTTGGGGATCAACTCACCATTTTTAGGCAAAAACGACAGAAAATATGTATTTGGAGTAGTTTAAGGATATTATGGCCTAATAGCTCTATTAAACCACTTTTTAAAGGTGATTATGGGTTTCAAGCATTTTCTGAAATAGTCATTAAGTTGTGGATATTAAGTTGGGTTTTAGGACAATTAAGGCATGATGTCTAAAATATCTCCTCAAACAGCATGGTCATTTAGTGGTAATGGGGTTGTAATGTACTGTAATGTATTGTAATGTGTTGTAATGTAAATGTACTTGTAATAGTTAAGAAAACAATAAACCAATCCATCGTTTTTACTATTTTGTGTACACAATTATAACTGCCGACACATATTTTGACCCGTACCTAACCCGTATGGGTTCTGTAAACGTGCCATTCACATGTTGGAAATTTGCAATAAATGTGTCCAAAACGTGCCATTTGTGTGTTTTAACCATGACCTGTCCTTAATAGAAATTTGGAGAAAAATACAAATAAAAAATTGACAAACTCAAAACTCAACCATCTCACCCCAAAGCTGATCGTCTCTGATCGTTAACAATAAAACACGTATTTTCACCCAAGTAAGCAATAGTTAGGTTTATATTGGCATGGCTTTAAAAAGTACATGAAAATCTAAAAATACCCAAAAACCAACAATTTCTTGATTTTCCTATTTTTCGTGAATAACTCAGGTCTACTAGTACAAATCCTTTAAAAACCAAAGTATGGCCCACTATTAGGTATGATGCATGGTTTTGTGGTGGTTTGGGGTTTGTGCCCCTTTTTAAGGCAAAAACAATAGAAAATAGGTATTTAGGGTAGTTTAAGGATATTATGGCTCAATAACTCCATTAAACTCCTTTTTAAAGACGATTATTGGATTTGAGATTTTTTGCCTAATTAGGTAAGTTCTTGCTTAAGTATTTACAATAAGGTAGAATTGGTGAAAAAAGCACGCAAAATGGCAAAAACATGAAGTTGGTTGATATAAACTGGTATTGTTTATGTGGATAATTTTATGTAAAGTTTGTAATAATTGTACCAAACCTCTTTGTGTTATGTATTGTAATGAACACCATACAGCCTCATTTACCAAATCAATACCTCTGACTTCAAGTACATTAAAATGGGTTGATACAGCATTGTTGTCATTCTTCACTGATTTTTTTGAAGGCAAAGGAAGGTGAGTTGTAAATTAAATGTTGTGGTATCAACATCAATGGGTTCATGCTTTGGCGTTTGCATTTGTGACTGCAAGGTTTTGGAGGTTGAGTGCATATTATGTGCATTTGTTTCTTGGTTTTGCCTGTAAAATGTTGTTAGTATAATATGACAAAAACTAAATTGAGTTTTTAATAACATACCAACTGTAGAATCTCTAATATGCTGTAGACCACACATTTCATTTTTTGTTTTATTACTCCAAAAATAATTTTCGTGTTAACTTTGTTGTGAGCACTACAAATAGCAAATAAAGATATGAAGCCTTTTCCATCACTGAATGTTCCACACTGAAAGCACACAAAGGGAAGTTAAAAGACATTTTAATTACAAAAAAAATTAGGAAAAAACTCATTGTTGTACTGGTGTTTGTTGCTTTTATACTTTTCATCCCATCCAATCACTTTTCTTCTGTATTTATGCAGCATTTCCATCCAATTAGTCTTATTTTTCCCATCTTTTTCAATAACACCCAAAAAAAATGACCACAGTGGTGGAATCGGACAGAACGCAAATCACATGTTTTGGGCACCTTTTGGGCACATTTATTTTCCACACAAAAGACACGTTTTGGACACGTTTTGGGCGTGTTTTTTTCCCACACAAAAGGCATGTTTCTCTTCCACATGCTGGCCACGCAAATCGCACGTTTTGGGCACGTTTATTATCTATGTTTTGGGCACGTTTTAGGCACATTTATTTTCCACTTTTTGGGCACGTTTTGGGCACACATATTTGCCACGCATATCACATGTTTTGAGCATGCATAAAACACCACTTTATAAAGAAAAAGAAAAAAACAATTTATTACAATACATAACCAGTAGTAAAATCGGGAGTACAGATAATGTACGGGTAGAGTACAGGTCAAAAAGTACGGATCCCGTATGGGTTGAGTACGGGTCAAAAGTACGGGTTCCGTACGGGTTGAGTACGGGTCAAAAGTACGGGTTCCGTACGGGTTGAGTACGGGTCAAAAGTACAGAACCCGTACGGGTTAGGTACGGGTCAAAATATGTGTCGGCAGTTATAAGCGTGTACACAAAATAGTAAAAACGATGGATTGGTTTATTGTTTTCTTAACTTTTACAAGTACATTTACATTACAACACATTACAATACATTACATTACATTACAACCCCATTACCACTAAATGACCATGTTTTTAACCTGTTTGAGGAGATATTTTAGACATCATGCCTTAATTGTCCTAAAACCCAACTTAATATCCACAACTTAACGACTATTTCAGAAAATGCTTGAAACCCATAATCGCCTTTAAAAAGTGGTTTAATAGAGCTATTAGGCCATAATATCCTTAAACTACTCCAAATACATATTTTCTGTCGTTTTTGCCTAAAAATGGTGAGTTGATCCCCAAACCACCATGAAACCATGCATCATACCTAAATATACCTAATGCTACATTTTCTGAGCAGTTCGTACAGTCAGACCAAAGTTATTCAATAAAACAACAAAATTCAGCAAAAAGCTACATTTTGCACTTTATTAAGTTTTCTCCTCTACTTTTTAAGTAAATGCCCTAATAACCTTAAAACACCCTCATCTATTAATAATACATGTTTTTGTACCTTACGATTACAAGCTGCCATTTATGCAGTAATTTTTTTTTTTGGATTTTGATTGCCAAATCCAAACAAATTTGATGGCCAAATTTTTTTTTGATTGCAAGTGTATACTGATGGTTGTGGTTTTGGCACAACATGTGATATATGTGTAATACATACATTGTATGGAAAAAAGAGGAGTATGTTCTGTATCCAAAATTCAATTTTTCATATTATTTAATTGTACTCTACCCGTACGATCCCGTACGTAACCCGTACGGGTAGAGTACGGGTCAAACATATGGAACCCGTACGGGTTTACGTACGGGACAAAAGTACGGGTCACGTACGGGTTTGTACGGTCAAAGTACGGAACCCATACGGGTTAAGTACGG